>MU186044.1:86322-98757 GCA_016904865.1 Pissodes strobi | reverse complement strand
ATATATATATATATGTTCCATTTAAATATATATAAAAAACGCCTTTTTTATAAAACACTCTGTATAATTGAAAATATTTTTAAAGTACGCACCACCACATATCTTATATTTTTTGTATTTAACATTTCTTCGTATCTTCGTAAATAAGAGAGATATGTTACTCCGCGCAGTCGTTGACTCACCCTGTACATATTATAGGGTTTTGTTCTCTTCCTCGCCCTACCCTCTCGGTGGTAGTTACCACTGGTTTGTTTGGCCTGAGCCGAGGATTCATGCAAAATATTTCCCTTATCAGGTTTTTGTTTTTCATTTAATTTATTTTTAGGTCTGCGTCGCACACACACATTTTATGCATTTGCGAGTCGGTGAAGTTATTATCTATCGGTGCATTTTAATTAAAAAAAGTAGAAGTACCACTATTTCAACAAATCAAAATGTGCTCTATCTGAATTTGCAATATCAGCAATCGATTTCCAGTACTAATAAATTTAACTAATGTATTTCAATATATCATTCAATATCCAAAACAATCAGCATGTTAAATCAACCAACGATATGCCTATATTGCATCTGCGCATATTTCCAAATAGGAAAAACTAATTAAAACCTGGCAAGCTCGCCGCCCGAAAGTAAACGTTTTCCAATCAAAGCAAAAAATAATATTTTGCTGCACATCAAATTAGTCAATATTTTTTATTTTCTATTTTTAGATCGACGAAATATTATCAATGGCAAACTCCGAGATTCACGACAGATCTTCATCCTGTTTCAAGTCGATAAATAAGATGCTTCTTAAAGAATCTTCTTTCAGTATCAAGAACACGTATCCAGCTTCTGTAAGAGAAATCTCAGCGATGCTAGTCCATGCGCGTAAGGAATCACCTCAAGAGCAAGAGATGATTAGTTCGCGGCAAAATGTTAATGTGCCACGAGAAGACAATCCTGCGGGTCGCGGTCTGAATTTGAATTTGAATACGAACAATAGCAACCATCAGTGCGGAAGTTTTTTCGCGAAGTGCAGTTGTAAACATGAAGATAAACAGGCAGTTCTTAATTGCTCGCAGCCTTTGCGGTCCAATTCGATCCCGGTGCCTCACGATCTTCTTAATTATGATAAAAGATTATCTAGTCCGGAAATAGGTAAGTTTTAGTAATATTCATTAAAATCGTACACTTTTTCATATTTTTTATATTATTACATTTTCGCAGTTACCGTATTGTTAGGGCGGTACTTTTTGTTCGGATTAGGTAATATATTAAGTCTGCTCTGGTTCCAAGATTTCAACATGTACATAAATTAATTTTTGTAAAAATCAAGTTTAAAGAAATACAACTAAATCCTGACATACCAAGAAATAGAATTGAAATATTAGAACTTACTATCTGAAATGTTCCAAGCCGTCTTCAAAGAATATGGGAAATGGCAATTTAATACAGGGTGATTCTCTTTAATTTGAATGTATGTTTAAAATATTTAAATATATAAAAAAAATAAATATGACAAGGGAAAACTAATACTTTAAGCGGTTAAATCCAGCCTCAAGAGTTACTAAACTCTTT
This sequence comes from Pissodes strobi, assembly GCA_016904865.1. Classification (NCBI taxonomy): domain Eukaryota; kingdom Metazoa; phylum Arthropoda; class Insecta; order Coleoptera; family Curculionidae; genus Pissodes; species Pissodes strobi. The sequence goes on along the minus strand of MU186044.1, from coordinate 97,197 downwards.
TCTCTAACTATGGCAATATTAGTCAAAACAATATTTAGTTTGTCATATTTTTGTATTGTAAAATTGTTGTCCCTATCCATGACGATATTTGATATAGAAATATTTAGATAGTTTTACTTTTTATAGCAAAATTTTGGTGCAAAATTTGTAAGGCAACAATGTTCATTCATATTATAACTAACACAACATGGATGGACATAACGCATTTTTTCCGAAATATTATGGAACAAGTTATAAGCAAATGTGGCATTTTAATGTTAAGAAAATATAACAGCACCATTTTTGAAACATTTGTAAAAGAATATCTAAGCCATATTAATTTTACTTAACAAGGGGATAAGCCACATATTTCAATTACTCTTCTGCCCATCGTCGTATACAAAGTGACAGCGATAGTAAAAGATGTTTTACTAGTGTTGTTACTTTGTATAATATAATCCTTGCAATGATCATCAGTAAAAACCTGCTTATATGCAACCAAATACCTTAATGATATGCGCTTTTTTTTATTTAATCAGGATATGTGCAAAAAACACCTAAATATGCAGGGAATATGCATGCAGTAATAAAACAACTAAATTTAGATTTTCTAAATTAATTTTTCACCAAATTAGGATATTGAGTATTGAATAAAAATAAATTAAAGTTGTATATACTTTAATAAATCACAATCACAAATACAATTTTTATATATTAATTTATATCAAACTTATAACTTATATTAATAGTAATTTGAAAAATTATAAAACACACTAGTTTTTACGTGTGCTTCAAGGACATCTTTGTACGAAGAAAACGATCTCTCGACATCTATTGAAGTTATAGGGCAAAATTTTAATTTTGAAACCAAGGCAGGTTCAATAGCCAAATTATGCACAGTTTTTCCTAACATTATGCTTACGACCTGCCTTAAAATCTACGTTTTTTCTATTAAACTTTCTAATTTTGAAACTACTGTTTTTCCTACCACACCTTGTATTTGTACACATGTTTCAATTGTATTCATCGACTCTGGTAGACTTGCACACGATTCTTCTAGTTGCAAAATACTGTCAGCTAGAAATACTTAGTTACACTTAATATACATTAACTATTGTTCCACATTTTAATAACTTCTTGGAGATTTGCACCAAAATTAGCAAGTGTGCTTAAAGCTGAAGCTCTATGAGAATTATTTGTAAATTTTTTGTTGTTTGTGTCTAACCTGCTGTTTTTGCTCCCATTTCCGATCACTGATGGTATTAGATCCAATCGGACTGTTTTTGTACCAAAGAGACAGAGCGTTAGCATTCCATTTTTATTACAAGTCAAAAATTGTATATTTGTTTGAATGTTGGTCCCCCTCTTAAACATCAACCTTCAAAAAAGTCGCACTTGACAGTGGATTGGCGCATTCTTGCGTAGTTTTGGTAAATATAGGATTAGACTCCAGGCGACTAGAAAGCGACTCGTCATTGTATGTTTCCTGTATAAAAAATCATTAAATCAATCCCACCCGGCACAAAGCATCTTCGTTACCTCACAATGCCAAGTCGAATTACAGAATTACATATAATTTTGTCAAAGAATTTAACAACATTCCAATTGCCACAAAGTGTCTAACAAATAGGTACTGCAGCATTCAGAAAGCAAGTCAAACGCCTTGTTTCCCGAAGAACATAATGTTTCTAATAATAATAACTTCTTTAAATTCTCCTCGGCTGAAGTTATTATAACTTCGGTACTGACTTCAGGCTTCTCAGTATGAATTTCGATTTCCTCTACCATACTTATGCAGGAAATCTATTCCTAAAATCATGTCGGCTTGGAAACTACCTGACTCAATAATCATAAAATTATGTTGCACAGTTTTGTACAGTTATATTTATATTTTAATAGCTACTTTTATATTTGGCTTAGTACTTATATGGTTTGCTACATTGGGATGGTTACGTGGAAGAGCCATAGAATTAAACGGCGCCATCTATTGATATAAAATTTGTATATGTATATTTATTTGTATATTGTAATATAAAAGCACTTTTGATTTAATATGATTTAATTGACCTTTATTAAATTTTTGGTAGTACTTTCATTAGAGGGATTAATTTAAGAAATTATATAATTAAAACTACCGCAACTTTATAGCAAACTACCAAGAACTACCCACCATCTTCGGACGCCAGTCCTATGGATATATTTTGAAGAAGTCTAAAATCTTACCCAAGGAAAAATCAGATTTTCTTAAGTATCTCTTATTAAGTTTTCTGACAAAACCAAGTTCTAAATTATCAGATTTCTTAACAGGTTTGCACTTTATTACTTTCGTAGATTTACTCGTGCATGCCCCTTCAGGACGAACACTTCACCAATCCTCGTCACAAAAATTTCAATTTCACTAACATTCTCTTAAATGAAGTCGATTTGGCAACACAACATTAATCACCTTATTGACCACTAAATTTCGAAGTTTATTTAGCAATATAGCATTAATCATTTTGAGCATTCTAAATAATAATATTGCAGCCGACACTAATATACTTTCGGAAATTTTACTAGCAGCAATAAGTGTGCGCGCCAAGGTCAAAAAATTCAGCCATAACACAAAGTTTCAGTTATTAGCAATAAACTTCCATATTGATCTATAAGAAAATTGAAAATCGATAAAGAGAGAATAAGGTTGTGAAAGGACTAGTAATTCTACAATATTAATTTTATGGTAATACTGTATTTCAGCGAGAAATAGTAGACTTTACTTGGTGAAATAAATCACACGCTTAATCTAAACATGCCGAACTATTCCATCGCAATCAATGTTTAGCTCTTTATGCAATAATATTTTAAACAAAGAAAAATATCGACAATAAAATAAGAACGCAGGCCAGCGACACTGCAAAAATCAATTCGTTGTTTCGTTATGAGAAGATTCAAGTAACTCGAATAATCACTTAATCAATACTAATTAACGGGCGTCGAATCATGATCCGTTACAGAGCCGTACTACTAACTAACTATATTGTTGTTTATGATAGGTTAGTAATTGCCGCAAAACAATATAAAAAAAATATATATCTAGTTAGACCTGGCGTTATTGTAGCAACCAATCAATTTATAGTCCTTAAGGTATGTCAGCTTAAGAGAAAGTACTCCCCGGTCAAGTTACCGGTAGGACAATGATAATGAACAGTTTGTTTGAATATTAATAAAAAAAAATACCAAAGACCACAATAAAAAATATGAATAACGCAAAGTCTCCTAGGCCGTATCAACAATGGTAGTTATCTGATCTACGGGCATCTAACGTAGACCAGATATCCTGAAAAATTGAGAATAGTAATAAAGCTAGTTCGACCTACAATGTTATTGCGTCAGTCAGTTCAAAGTTCAGAATATAATCCAAAGAATCGGATTGGCTCTAGCTCAAACGGATTGAACTGAATTTTAGAGTTCGATTAAATTTACACGGGCGTCTTGGGCTAGATAAAATTGGCCCAAAATTCAAAGTTCGTTTAAAAGAAAATAAGGATAAACTAAATGTTGCCTTTATTAAGGAGGAAAACATAATAATCTTTGTTCGGAAACAAAGCCAAACAAAATAATAGCTAGAGCTCGAAAGTTAATTACATGCAATGACTGCTAAATATATATAGAACAAAAATAGAAATCTCACACTTGATTGATGTGTAGCTCCTCTGGCAGCTTCCAGGAAAGAACTGCTCACGGTAGAAGAAGGCTTCCTTCAGAGGCGAAGGACTGCAAGACTCTATAAAGGTATAGATATGTTCTATATTGTTGTGGAGGATTCATTTTTACCTTGTAATTGATTGCCTTTTGCTCCACAAATGATTACAATTTTTTTGAATTTGTAATAGAGCCTCTTCGCTCCGGCCCCGGGATGTAAACTGCACAAGTGCTAGCTTAGTGACCCTAATGAAATTCTTAAATATCGACGTTTCGATAAACAAGTCGGCTATCGTTATCAAGAAAAAGGTAGTACCGCTAAACAGGCGTAGCCAAGGAACACCCTGTCGCTAACGATGCTCGTCGATGAACCCGACGGTAGCAATAGATCCGACGGTAGGAATAGATCCAACGATAGTTATAGACCCAACGGGAGGAGTAGACCCAAAGGTAGAACCCTGTGAAACCACACATATTCAAGGTTACCCATGTAACTCTTAACTCTTAATTGACGAGCATTATAACTCGATAATCAAAATCAACCATCAAGGAAAGAGAGAAATCAGAATTTAAAATAAACAATAATTTACATGTGTAGTGGTAGCGAGTTGCCTATCGCTAGATAGCTTTACAGTTGGGCAAGTGGGCCTCTGTAAGAGACTAAAAAGGGAATTAAAAATCCGCCCACTTGCATCACAAGGTTGAAATGATGGAGTTCACAGAGAGACAAAAAAATGCACAAAAAAACTCAAGTCACCTTGCTAAAGCAGCATTCAAATCCCATAAATGGCAATTTCAGACACCAACACTTAAGAAAAGATAAGGCACAACTAAAGACTGAAACTTTAAAAATGACCCGGTTGGAAAAATCCTATCAATAGGTAAAATCAAAATTGATTCCAACCGGTGTCCAAAACGACTGCTCGACTCACAAGATCGACGTAAAGAGTGACGCTAAGAGATCGGAAATTCGAAAAACAGCAGGCTACGCGAGAATTCCCACCTCGAAAAACTCGCTCCACCAATGAATGCACGGCATGACAAATCACATGTTCGTCTCAATAATTCGTTCAAGGGAATTAGACGATGGAAATCTGGGATTTCGATGTATAGGCATCCACCAAAAAAAACTAATTAGAGTAGCCAAAAGGGCGTTGTCATTAAGCCACTCCAATTAATAGAATTTCCCAATTATTCAGAGGCAATTAAATAACTGAGCGCGATGCTTAACCCTTCAACGAACCAAAACAGTATACGAATCGGAAACCCGAAACCCGGAAGCCGGAAACAAGGCCTTTTACCACCGACTTTATTTTCACGCGCTAAATTTAAATGGTTCGAAATCGAATTGTTTAGCAACGCGAATTTTATTTTAATTTCTCGATCTAGAGATCGTCGAAGCGAAGCTCGCCAAAATATCTACGAGGGTTTTTCGCTATTAACCACGAATGCGCTCGAGTCCATATGAAAGGTGACGAGTTCTAGGGTTATTTACGCATCGATATACGCTAGTCAAAACGGCCTGTGATAACTAAACAGACTAAAGTATAACCAACACTGAAGGAGTTTTCCATCTGTGCTATAAGTGGCTATATAGCAAATTCAAGTCTAACCCTTAACACTAAAATGCGATGATAAATCAAGGGAATACTATTTGGAAATATATGAAATACCGTTACACTCTTCTTGGTTTCGTTACGTTGTCTTATAGTTTTCCACTAGAACCAAACTAAGGCTTATAGAGTAATCCGCTGTTTTCGAAAAATATTATACTTCCTGTACTTCATAAATATTTTGGCGATATTACTGATTAAATATAGGTGGATCCCTAGATATTTTTGTTTAACCTTCTTTATATAATAAATACATTTTCTATTCATAATGAACACCATGAATAAAAAAAGTTTTAATTAAAAATACATTTAAATGCAATTAAATGTTATTTACATATAGAATATGTTACAGCTTCGCACAATAACATGAAAACACATATTAGCACTCGACGTGCGCGTGCGATTCCCTTTTCAAGGTACCATCACACAATTTGCAATATATTTCTCCTTAATATTCAGAAATAATAATAACAGAATGTGGTATATTGATGTTAGTTGACACTTTTTCAGGAAACATTATTATGCTATTTTGTGATCTGCTACTGTGTGTGTTCATGTTTAAAATAATTATTTGCAGTTTTAATAGAAATCTTAGAATACATCCATAATTCTTATCCTCTTCTCTATAACACAATTGAGCCAAGCGCCAAGTCGAGTTGAGTGATCTTCTCTAAGCTTATTTATATAACATTTTTTAATTTTGTTCTCTATGACCACTCTGCTCTGCTCATACTGCAGTACTCGATACCTCCTAATACATTAATTAACATCAATTATTAATGTATTATTAATGTAGATTTGTTTTTTTGCCAAATTCGCCATGAGTACCTAGCAGATAAATTCATCAAGAAAACAAATATTTAATTCCGTTTTATTATAGAATTAGTAAAGTAGCTAAATGACTAGATTTGTATTTATATCAGCATCTAATTAAGAAAAATTTAATAAAGAAGGTATGAAAACATGTTTTTGTAATATGTAATACGTGTTATTCATAGAATACGTTTAATTTAGATTTAACTTATCTGCATGTAGTACAGTACTGATAAACTGATATTGCTTTGTTCGCAACTACTCCAAAAGGAAGGTATCCATAGACGTTAGATCTGGGGATTTTGCAAGCCAGATAATTGCCCTATCTATATCTACCCATCCACACTGGATAATATGAAGAATATTTTGAGGAGGCGCTCCGTATCGATGCCAAATTATATTTTTTCATGTTTGAAGTGGTCGTTCATCGATAAAGTATTCAATTTCATTTTTCAAAAGCTCCTGATATCTTAAACCGTTTAAGGTATCACGGATAAAACCGGACCTCAGACTTTTTGCCATAAAATGCCACAACAAACTTGTACAAGGGAACGTCCATAGAAAGCAATTGACTCAACACATTCTCCATTTTCATGGGACCAAATATGACAGTTTTTTTTCCTATTATAAATAGCGGCAGTGATAAATATCACCTCATCGGTCCACAAACTTTTATTAAAATAATTGGATATCATAATTTAACTAAAACCTGTCTTTGGCTCAATTTCCTATTTTTTTGCTATAGGCCGGTCCAGAAAAAGCTCTTTAATAAAATGGTGTTATTAGTTTTATCCGAAAATGTCTAACTAATGGAAAATTTTAATTTTTTTTGTAGTTTAGAATATAGGAAATCTATTAGAAAGATGAAAATTAAGATAATTATTCTATTTTCCTAGTAATTTGCTCTTTAAACATGCACAATTTTATTCTTGGAAATTCTTTATATCGAACATATTATGGAAATTCTTTTAATTGACATATGATTTAATAGATTTTGTGAAGGTTTTCGTCAAACCTTTGTTCGGCACTATTTGGGTTAGTTTAGGTTAGTTTGGGTTCGTTTATTTTGGTTTAGTTTAATTTCGGTCAGTTTGGGTTAGTACTTTAATTTAATTATTTGGGTTAGTTCGGTTTAGCACGGCTCAGCTGTCGTACGCGTAGGTATTGTAAGTGTAATTTCTGTTCGGTTCCAAAATACGGTATTTTGTTGGATACAGTCAGCCAACACTTTATAGTTAGATGAAGATTCAGAAGTACTTTCCGTTTAATAAAATAATAATAATAATTTGAACGTTTGACTTATGTAAGACGCTCATTTTTTGACGAACCGAAAGTAAGATAGACAAATGCTTTGCTCCAGGTAGCAGTACGTAAGCAATTATATTGAAAAAAAATCATAGTATTTCGTAATTCTAAAACCTTCAATATTTGGAAAACCGTCAAGTTTTAATACATGGTATATCATATAGAAAATATGCAGAATTTAATAGAAATAAAAACTTATTAAACCATGTGGTATAACAAATCTGGCATGCGCCCTGCTCTTTGGAAATATGTTAAATTAAAATAAATGCATGTAAAAGCAGATGAAATCAAACAACTGTTGTTTGGAATATTTCTTCTAATTTTAAAAATGATAGAAATATTTCCATTTAAAGAGTTATCATCCTATACTATTTATCTGACTAAACAATAACAATAATAAAAATGTGTAAATGATTTTTAGTTTCTTCTCAGGTACATTCATGCAGTTATTTTCTTTTCTTCTGCTTAATACTGCTGATAAAATTCCCATATCCAATTTAATGAATTGAATGCTAAAATATTTAACTTAAACCTTCTATGTTATCAATTTCATGTTCTCATATCATGTTTTTTAATGCTTCCTATAACTAAAAAATCTAAAGGGGGTTATATCTAGCGATCTTGCTGCCGTACTAGCACACCTCTGTTTTCTATTCACGTTCCTGAGAGTGCTCTATGGAGAAGCCCGCATGCTTTGTGACCATAAATATAATAAGTTGCGTTTTACGGCGGTATTTTTTATGATGATTACAATTACGCAACTTTGCTTTTATGTAAACCTGCTGGTTTCGCGAGATGCTCATGCATATACCCCAATGTCTGACACCCTAAATGTATTTAAGCTAAGCAGTCTGAAGTTTAACCAATATGAAAGGGTTTCCCGCCTGTGCTCTAAATGCCCATATAACTAATTCAAGTCTAACACTAAAATGCGATAATAAATCAAGGGAATATCATTTGGAAATATATGAAATACCGTTAAGTAAAAGTTTGCGTGATATGGGTAAAGCTTATTCAGTGTGTGATCCACTGTTTTCGAAAAATGATATCAGCCTATACTTCCTGTATTTCATAAATATTTTAGCCACATTTTCATAGATCGGTGGATCCCCAGATGTTTTCGTTTAACCTTCTTTACATAATAAATACATTGTCTAATCATAAGGAACACCATGAGTAAAAAAGTTTAAATTAAAAATACATTTAACAGGAATTAAAAGATATCTACATATGGAATATGTTACAGTTTTGCACAAAACAATTTTAGCACTCGACGTGCATTTCGATCCCCATTTCCAGACACCATCAAACATTTTGCTTTATATTTGTTCTTAATATTCAGGAATAATAATAACTGCATTTGAGACTCTATGTATGGAATAAATTCTATTACCTTATGATATATCCATATTAGTTGACCCTTTTTCAAGAAACATTATTATATAACTTTGTGATTAGCTACTACTGTGTGCTATGTGTGTTCATGTTTTTAAAAAAATATTTAACAGTTTAAACAAAAACCTTAGAATACAGCAATAATAATTTCAAGTCTATCCATATTTCTTCTCTATTGCCCTAAAACGCAATTAGCGCCAAGCGCCAAGCCCAGTTCAGTTCTTCTTCTTCATGTGCCGTCTCCTCTGAGAAGGTTGGCAACCATCGCAGCAATTCGAACCTTCGATGCCGCTGTTCTAAATAAATCCACAGAACTGCAGTTGAAACACATTCTTAGGTTGTTCAACCAGGAAATGCGTCTTTTTCCTATGCTTCTCCGCACCTGAATCTTTCCCTGTATGATAACCTGCAGCAGTCCATATCGCTCACCCCTCATGACGTGACCTAAGTATTGAAGTTTTCTAATTTTGATAGTGTTTAGGACTTCTTTCTGTTTTCTCATTCTTCTCAGCACTTCGTCGTTTGTAATTCTATCTACCCAGCTTATCCTCAACATTCTTCTGTATGCCCATAACTCAAAAGCCTCCAATCTATCAGTAATATTTTTCTTTAGCGTCCATGCCTCCATTCCATATAACAGAACCGAGAACACGTAACACCTCAAAAGTCTGGTCTTCAAGCCAATAGTCAGATCTCTACTGCACAAAACATTTTTCATCTTGCTGAATGCGCTTCTTGCTTATCGGATCATTGATTTTATTTCTTCGGTGTAATCATTGTCTTTGTTAATTATTGCTCCCAAGTATTTGTATTTTCTTATTTTTTTATTTATTCTCCATGGATCATTAGGCCTTCTTGGCGCTGTTGTGATTTTGTGATCACCATAAATTGAGTCTTTCTGGTATTTAGAGTTAGACCTCTCTCCTCACTGACTTCCACAACACGATCTAGCAGTTGTTGCAGATCCTCAAGACATTCCGCTATAAGTACCGTGTCATCAGCGAATCTTAAATTATTAATTGGCTTACCGTTTACTTTTATGCCTATTGTTGTTTCACCCTCCAACGCTTCCTGAATAATTTCCTCAGAGTACACATTAAATATGATAGGAGACTGTACGCATCCTTGTCTGACGCCTCGTCTTATTTCGATTTCATCCGAAAATTCATCCACTATCTTCATTGCTGCTTTCTGGTCGTAATAAAGTTCGGTAATAATTCTGATGTCCTTTGTGTCTAAATTTTTATTCTGGAGTAGCTGAATGAGGCGGTCGTGTCTGATTTTATCAAAAGCCTTGTTGTAATCTAAATACATATAGCGTCTGGTTCACATCCATGCATCTTTGGGCCAGCACGTTTATGGCGAATAAGGCTTCTCTTGTTCCAAGGGCATTTCTGAAGCCGAACTGTGTTTCACCAGTTCAGTGGTCTTCTCTAAATCCAGCTTATTTATATAACATTTTTTTAACTTTGTTCTCTATGATCGAAAATGTGCTCATACATCAGTACTCGATATCTCCTAATGAACTAACCTCAGTTGAAATGCAAGTCTAAAGAGATCAAACTGTAGATTTAATTTTTTTGCCAAATTCGCCATCAGCACGTAGCAAATAAATTTTCACAGAAAACAAATATTTACTTCCATTTTAATATAGAATTAGTAAAGTAGCGAAATGACTAGATTTGTATTTATATCAGCACCTAATTAAAAGAAAATAATAATAAATAAGGTATGAAAACATGTTTTTGTAATAGTACATGTTATCCGTAGAATACGTTTAATCTAGGTATATTTAACTTATCTGCATGTAGTGCAGTATTGATTGTTTTCGCGATTATTATATCAATATGTGATTATGCCAATATTTTTAGAAGCCATGTCAAATGAAACATTGTTAAATAAGACATTTTAAGAGTTATTCTAGTGTTATTTTTTCTAATTTTGTTACAGCAACTAAGTTGTGGTTTAGAACCTTCGGCACACTGCACTACATCAGGAAACTTTTTTTTCAAAACAAAAAGTATATAATAATAATAATAATGATAATAATAATAATAATAATAATAATAATAATAATAATAATAATAAT
>MU186044.1:47743-82726 GCA_016904865.1 Pissodes strobi | reverse complement strand
TATATATTTCTTAAATATAAAGTGTTACTTAAACAATCCCCGTTTTTCAATAATATATGTTTCTCTCGGATTTAGTATTACTTTTTTAACATTTAATGCATACATTGCAAGTGTGTATCCCTAAAACAAAAAAGAAACATCAAAATTTAACTATTTCTCTTAGAACAGTGGCGCAACCAAGAGGGCGTTGGGGGATGCCTAATAATATATGTGGGTTTGTGTGTAAGTGGTTTTAATAGCTAGCACATCTCTCGATTTTTGAAAACTCTGTTTTTGGCTTATTGAAATAAAAATTTCAATTTCATTTTATTTTTTCTTGTGGTTATGTACGAGGGTAGCCACTAACTAGAAGTACTTTCTTAAACCCTTTTTACCAGGCGTAGGATACCTACTTTTGATTACCTATATTAAATAATGAAAATAAAAATTGTGCTTTCCTATTTTAATGATGAAATGTATAATGTATTTGATATGTTCATAATAATTGGAGGACGTCAAAAATAGTTTCCAACTGATAGAACGTAATAATAAATGTCGAATAAACTACCACAAAATAACTATTTTAAACGGGTTAAAATGGTAAAATAGATTCAAAGGGTGCTTTAGATTTAAAGACTAAAAGAACAAGAAATTTATAACGAAATCTGGCAATTTAAAACAGCTTCATTTTTATAATATTAGAGGTCATATAGGCTGAAGAGCTCCCATATTGATTGTCATAACGAAGCTATGTATGAATATGGTATTTGCTGTAAGAATATAAAACTACTTGTTTAAAATTGTGAAATTCTAGCTGCAATATTATCAATTTCAAAGTCCCATTTCTAAGGCTTTTTTGCTTTAACTAAACTGTAGCAATGGTTTGCGCTGATCGATCCCTATACGATTACGAATTGGCACTGGTTTTAATTAAGTTGCAAATGATAATACCAGATGTGAAAGTACTCGTCATATTATGGCAGATAGGAACCTGCTACGTTTGACAGGCCAGCATTGGAGCTTATTCAAATCCTGCCTTTACTATTATTAGACGCAGATTAATAATTGTCCTTCTAAAATTTAATTTTCGGAATGATACAAATACATTTATGTTGTGTTTAGAAGTTATGCGCGAACAATTATAAAAATTTACGCACGACGAATATTGAGCAACTTATTCTAATATTAAAAGAAATTATTTTATATTTTTTAGACCTTTCTGAAATCACCGCAAGGCAGCCAAATGTATGCCTTAAATCGAAAAGTCCAGGAACTCCATCACCATCCACCTACATCAAGGCCAACGTATTTCTCAATCATCCAGAAATAACATTTCCAATTCCGGTTGAAGTATCTAAAGAAGACTACCAAAACAATTCCTTCCCAGCACATCTATATCCAGAAATAAAAAATAAGCTAGACTATCACAAAGCTACCGCATTAGCTTACGAGTGTCAAAAAGAACATAAAGACCATACTCACAAATTACAAAGTAAAGGGGAAGAGGCTGAAAAGTTCTTTAAGGAGTTCGGGCTCTTCGGACCAATGGGAAACGGCATTGGTACGAATTTTAGACGAGGATCGCCTACCTCTATAGAAGAAAATGCTCTAAATCAAATAAAGAAACACTCGAAGACCATCGATTTTAAACCTAATAGGAAGATGTCGAATATAAATGCAGAGGATTACGAACATCTTAAGGTAAAATATTTTTAATACAAATTTAATTTAAGAGACGCTAAAAAGACGAATATATTTTCTATATTACGCTGCTTCCATTTTACTCACGCATGCCATGCCAGTGAGAACATTGTATTGCAAAATCGTTTAAAAAAATTGTATTGTGTAAAATTGTAAAATTGTAAATTATAAAATTGAAAATCAGAGTTTGAGAACAACAGAAATTGGGCTTTATGTGGGTAACTGTGTGGTGCTCTCACAATAAATCATGAACGAAATACTAACTCAAATTTAAACAATACGTGCACTACACTCAATGAGAAGCAGGATTGCTGGATATTATTATAATAATTTTTTTTGATAAATAGGCAGCAATGTAAAATGTATCCGATATATCTTCAAGGGTTAGTTTGACAATATAATGTAGGTATTTGTAACCGGGATAATTTTTAGGCCCATGGCTCACTTAAGGCTTTTTACTGTGTTGGGAAAAATAGCTCTAATGCCAAATGATAACAAAATGTATGTGCGTGTGTGTGTGAATATGGGTTTTCTAAAATGTTATTCGTGCGATTATGGAATTTTAGAAACACACCAAATAACGTAGCGTTCTCTGACTGTAACGACAAAACTGTGAAAATATATGCATTCCTCTCGTCAAATAACCCTCGATCTCCAAAATTTGCTGAATTATTTATGGTTTGTAAAAAAATATCGAAAAAAAAGCAATTTGGATATAGGGAATTTTAATCCTAATATGTTTTCATATAGAATTTGTAGTTTTCCTGTCTCTAATTAATTAGAACACACTCTGTATATGAGAGGCTGAATTTACTTTATTTGCATCTACAAGTGCAACACATATACCGGGTGGTCCAAAAGTAATGGTACATAGAGCAACAGCGAATTTCTGACATCAAAATATTGCGATCTAGCTAAATGGTCCTATTCCGAAAATCGATATTAAGAAAGATACAGGGTTTCAAAGTTAAACTATTATTTTGGATTTTATTTAGTATTTTCCCAACTCTTTGTTATATAGTCATGAAAATTAGCATAGAGGAGTTTTCAAGGTCGAAAAAAATTAATCTGATATGTATTTTGTTTTAGCTAATAGGGACGCTACTTGCAATACTATTTGCCCATTTATATAGCTGTAACTTTTTTCTGGTTAACTCCATGGTTCTATGATGCTATTGTATCTTTTAGATGAAAAAGGTATACCTCTTAAAAATCGCTAAAGTTGGACGTTTTCGAGATATTTTCTATTTTAATGTTGCATGCAATATCATATGACAATGAGCTTTGTGCTACTTGGCTTGGTGCAAAAACAATTTATGTCTAAATTAGGTTGCAAAATAAGTTTAGTTCATAGAAAATCGCAAAAATAACTCAGACAACAGATGACATTTTAAAAAATTCACAGGAGAAATACCGGATAATTAAGCAAATATATATTTTCAATCATGAACTACAAAACTTAAAATTAAATTAAAAAAAAAATAAAAACATTAGAAATTAAAAAAGATTTTTTTTTAGATAATAAATGTTCAACATGGCCACCGTTAAAATCGATGCACTTTGAAATCTGTTTCATAAAAGGCTGTCTAATTTTAAAAAGGATTTCTTCATTTCTTAATAAGTCACTAGCGTTCACAATCTTTTCCCATAATTGGTCGAGGTCGTTGATCATTTCCTTGTAAACATTAACCATGTAACCCAGAACACAAAAATCCATCGGATTAAAATCAGGGCTTAGGGCAAGCCATGGAAGCAGTCCCCAACGTCCTATCCATCGCTGAAGAAAACATGCGTTAAGATGGTTTCTCACTTGCACAGAAAAATGTGCCGGTGCTCCGTCCTGCATAAAATGCATGTATTGACACAAATTCAAGGGCATGTTGCAGAAAATTCAGGTAAGGTTTGACGGTAATTCGCATGGACCCACAACATGTTTTTCGATGATTCCACATCACACATTTACTTTAAACTCGTGCTAAAAATGTCGCTCCATGGTTCAATGTGGATTTTCGATATCCCAAGCACGTATAATCTTGAAGTTAAAACGACCCGCCGAGTGAAAGTGGTTTAGTCAGTAAAAAGTATGTTATTTAAAAAAAAAACGGATTTCTATTTTGTCGGTCTCGGAAAAAAAATCGAAAACTCTAGTCCTGGAAGATCAGCTGGTAGTAAATTTTACACAAGTGTTAAATGATAGAGATAGAGACCTTCGTCACGAAATACTCAAAGCATCAATGATTTACTGATACCGGTTTCTGCCTTCACTCGCCTTGAACTTATTCCGGAATTCTCTGTTGGGCAAACTAAAACGTCTTCTTCTTGTTCTGGATTGATAACTTTGGGAAGTCCTAAAGTTTCCCGTTTTGGTCGAAACGACCCCGTTTCGCCCAACCAAAAATACAAATTTTTGAATAATCTGTGGTCAGGCTGCTTTCTGTCAAAATACCTGCGACGAGCATTTCGGCCCTTGAAGTTCGCTTGAGCATAAATGCAGACAATATGACGCATTTTTTTGTTAGAAAAAAGCCTATGTCGGGGCATAATTCAAGATTTTTCGCAAAGAAACTTACTTAAGAAAACATTACATGTAAACAAAATTTTGTCTAAATAACAGATAAACTATTAATCCGAGTAATGTTGCATATAATAATAAAATAGCAAATATCTCAAAAACGATCAACTTTAGCGATTTTTGAGAAGTATACCTGTTTTATCTAGAAAATACAAGAGCATCATATTTTCAGCCATAAAAACCATGGAGTTATCCAGGGAAAAGTTACAGTTATTTTAATGAGCAATTAGTATTGTAGATAGCGCCCCCTATTAGCTACAACAAAATAGATATCAGATTAAGAAAACCTCCTATGCCAGTTTTCATGACTATATGACAAATAGTTAAATAAAATTCATAATAAAATTTTAACTTGGTCACCCTGTATCCTTCTTAATATCGATTTTCGCAATAGAACAATTCGACTAGATCGTAATATTTCGATGTCAGAAATTCACTGTTGCTCTATGTACCATTAATTTTGCACCACCCTATATATCAAATCCTAACTTTAACCATTTTTTGGTGTACGTAGTGTATGGCTCATAGTCATTTCAACTTATCGAACAAAATTAGACCTTTGAGAAATGTTAGGTGTTTATGATTAACAATATTTTACCGTTAATATTATCGTGTATCAGCTCATCAATTTCTTTTTAGATTTATCCCGAGATAGTATTCCGGATGTTTTATAAACTTATTCAAATTTGTCAAATTTTAAACGCTTTTAAATGGAAAGATATATGATATAATTATAAATTATGCAGATTTTATTTCTTTTTGACTTGACTTGTTTATATCCTATAAACAAAATCTTCAGTTGTGAAAATATTGGTATATTTCCGAACGCTATGCCTATTTCTATGTTAACCTTGTAAAGGACAGCAAAATTATGTCTAAAATTAGGCTAAGTTCCTAACTTTTTCCACGTAATTTACTTTTATCATTTTTTATTTAAAATATACGTTTTTCTAATGTTTTAGAAGTAGTTATTGCAATACATTTTTCTTCAAGTTATTGACATTTAATACATTCTTATGGATTACTAATCAATGACTAAAACACAAATTTGTTCACCGAGACTACTGAATGTTAACAGTTCTTTAGCTTTAAAAACGCAGAGTTAATTGGATTTTTTTTTGAAACACGTATTATTTATAATTGTTCAATACTTAGGCTCCCCATTGAAAACTAAATAATTAAATAAATAAACGAAGGATTTATAAATTACAAAAGCCACAATGCCAGAAATAACACAAAGGCTCTACCTATCCACGAAGGGACCAAAATTAGTTTAATATTATTTTTGGGGCTTTAAAGGATTTGTTATTTTTACAATAAAGTCGTTAATACTTACGAGTTGCATAATGATAGAATTACAAAAATGAGAAAGAAAAGGTAAGATAATGAAGATTTGATTTACAAAATTTCGCTTTTACGCGCTAAAGAACTAAAATTACAAGAATCACAGATTTAAAATGATTTAAAAACAAGAACACACGGAGTTATTGTGTTGTGGTCACGGTACTCACGGTCACAAAGAAAACTGATAAAGAGACATTGAAAAATGCAAAAATAATGGGTATAGCTAGCCCTGCTTTTGGTGCAACCTGCATATGTCTGCAAAAAATATGTTATACAGGCAGAATTAAAGCCTACTTTTTCCACTATGACAAAGAAGGGACTTATATTGGGAAAGGTATGATAATTTTCTTAAAAACAAACATTTAACACTAAAAAGGAATTAAAAAGTACAAAAAGTTATAAATAGATTACAATACTTTTCAATACGTTTTTACTTAAATAGCATTTATTACAGCTGCACTACGATTTATTATTAATTTCAGTTCTAATTGTATGTCCTATTCTTATATGCTCCCTCAATTAGGTATTCCTAAAAAAATTAATGGTGTTAAGCCTGGACTTCTAGATGGCTTTGGTACATCTCATAATCCTGTCTATAGCTGGTGCCACTGCATAATAAGGCAGGTTACCCTGCTAAGCTAAAACGTCCTATCTGACTTGAGTAAAGTTTTGAGATATTAACGATTTTCTGTTTTCATATTGTTCACTGTCTAAAAATAATTTTCAAAAGGAATGAAATTTTGGCATGAGTTAACTTTAAGCAATATAAATCAATACATATACTTTGCAAATCGCGGAGTTGCCCCAAACGTTGACTTTTGTTAGTTAGGACGTTGATCCTTAGGAATCTGAAAAAGGGTAAACACATAGGACAATAAATTCAATTTATGTGTAGTTTAGAGAAATTTAATTCAAATCTTTGATTTAGGAACAGGAATATTTTTCATTTGCCGATGTAAATATACATATGCATTATAAAAGCATTGGGTATGATTGCCAAAGAACCATCACAAAATTAAGTACCTTTAAAAGCATCAACAGAAGAAAAACAACCTGAATACAATTTATAATATTTTTATTTTCGAAACAACTTTAAATGGAGAAAAAATGGAAACTTCAACATAAAATGCAAACTAAAACAAACGTTTTACGTCTATAGTAACAATAGGTATACTGACTCGGTTTAGTACTTGGTACCACAATTAACATTTAGGCCTTTCCAGATTTGTAAACGTGTCTTTGAGATTATTGGTTTAGAGTTGAAATTATTGTATTTTTACGACTTTCATCTACCCCTCTGTCGTGTGTTCTTTCAGGGAGCTTTTGAACACCATTTTTAATGGTTTTATTGTTAAGAAAATTAAGCGTTTGAAAGTGTTCATGGCCAAACCCCGTTTTGTATTGGAAGTCAAAGCTGTTTTTTGAAAAATTGCTAATACCAGATGTTTAAAATAAAACCCACCTTTTTTAATTTAAATTTTGAACTGGGGTCACTCCAATTGTTGAATTACCTAATGTTCAGGCTAATGACGTCAGTTTTACCACCATTGGCAGAGGCAACACAGGACACAAAGTCAGCAAAATCAAAAATTTACTTGACTCTTTTCATGGCCATTTCTACCTTTTGGTGAAAGCCCATATAAAGGTGTGGCCAGGCTCAAAATATTTTATTGTCAGTTTTGTTTAAGGTTTACTTCACTTCACTTTATTATGTAAGTAAATAAAGAAAATTGGGGCCAGTTTATATTCTGGGCCGAACAATTATCTAACCAAATGGTTATATATTCAACGTCCCTATTTTTCTTAAAAAATGCATAAAACGCAGAAATGATGTCTTCTTTGTTGCGCTTGGCCACTCCTTCATGCCACAAAACTGCCAAAGGTTTTGTAGTTTCTGCTACTTCCAACCGGGACAAAACTTTTTATGAGGAACAACTTTGTATATAAGAACTTTTACCTACCATGCACAATTTCGTAGATATTCTGAAAAAAAAAATTGGGGTGGAAACAATGTTGTAAGGGATGAAGCACACACTTTAGGGGTGGGAACTTTTTATTTTACTAATATTTATGCTATCGTTAATATTTCTACCAATTTTTAAAACCTTCTAAATTTTGTCCGATATATTACAATTTTAACTGTAATATTACTGATTATTTGCAAATAAGAGCATCGAAGCCATTAACGTTTTCCAGTAGTATTTGTAAGTATTCTGTCTTCGGGATGGAACGCCTTTCGTCGTACTTCTTGATTTGCTGATAAGCTTAATAAAACCTCTTATGAAAAGGTGCTGCCCTTTTTTAGAAAGTTTGCAATATTGAGAATTTAAATTTATTTGTTGCGCTTCACTTAATAACTTAGAATATTTCAATGCACAGGATTTGGAATTGCATTTTCCGTGAACCCCCGTACCAGATGCTTTAGCTAATTGTTTTTGCCTATTCCTTTCCCCTAATGGTGCATCAAATAATCACCTTTTCCTTGGTAACCTCTTCTTGATAAAGCTTTTTCGTAATTTTTTTCACAAATATTAAGAGATAAATTAATTATATCTTCAACCAAACTACTAACTAAGTCAAAGCTAGTATAATTTTATTTTTCATATTTTCTACCGTATTTTGAGGTATAAAATCAGCAGTAACATGGATAACTGTATTTTGAGGTATAAAATCAGCAGTAACATGGGGAACTTCTAAAGTTAAAGTATGGTGGCGCAGGAATTGTTTCTGATTTCAGCAGAATTTCTCGGACCCAATTATTGACAAAATAAAAGTTCGATTCAGGAACATTATCTTGTTTATTTCCGTCGCTATTTCCGGGAATGGAAAAGGTACCCACATGATTTAGTTATAAAGTTTTGTTGGGAGATTCCGAACAATTTGAACTGCACTCACGATCAGCATCACCAGGAAGATATTCAGCATCACCAGGAAGATATTCAGCATCAAATTTGCTTCCAGATTATTTGCATACACAGTTTTATGTCCAGAAATAATTTTGCTTGCAATCTCACATTTTCTGGACCTTGAATCCCGTTTTCGAATTAGTAATTCAAATGGACGATTTGTCTAAATATTGCCTTGACACGTCCTCTTTGACGGTCTTCCAAACCCTATTGAAACAGGCGAAAATTTGAAAATGGCGAGTATTTTTTATCGTTGTATATATTTTTGAAAGAAGGGTCACTTTGGGTTGTTCTAGCGCTGAAAAGGCCGCAAGGATCAAAAATCGAATAAAAAGTTTCTTTCAGTTTCTGTTTTTTTTTTCTAACAAATTATTAAACATAGATTTTTACTTAAATTAAAAACGACTTACAAAACTATTAACATTAAAACAAAACAAAATCTTGAAAATACCTATTGACATTTATTAAAATGTATTGTACAATCGGCCAAATTATTAAAAGATAGACCTCCAAAACTTCTTTTTAAATTCTTCATAAGTTCTTCTTTGTTAAACTTTTGGGAGAAATGGAATTGAGTCATCGTAGCAATAAACTCCAAATTTGCTTGGTGTAACTCCAGATTATTTGCATGCTTTGCCTGCAAACTCACATTATTTGGGAGAAATGAAATTGAGTCATCGTAGCAATAAACTCAAAATTTGCTTGGTGTAACCAATTCCAGATTATTTGCATGCTTTGCTTGCAAACTCACATTTTTTGAGAGAAATGGAATTGAGTCATCGTAGCAATAAACTCCAAATTTGCTTGGTGTAACCAATTCCAGATTATTTGCATGCTTTGCTTGCAAACTCACATTTTTTGGCCATTGAATCAGCCATGTAGCTTGCAATCTAACATTTTCTAGACGTTGAATCAGCAGTGTAGCCGTCAGCTACAGTGGATGATGAAGCAAGGTAGCAGATGTTCTATGTTTTGCATTTCTTAACTCTAAGAAGCTTGCAATTTTAAATAGAAATTGTGCAATTAAATATTTTCCAACTAATTGCACTTAACATTTTGAACAAAAAAAAACTCTATGTTCTGCTTTTGTGGACCTAGTAGAGATATATCATATAAAAATAATCAACACAGGAACTCCTTCTACTCTATCATTTTTGGATATGTTATAGCTTAAGGTATTGGAATTAAAAAGAACTTTCACCGGAAAGAATGATTTTTCCCGTTCCACTAATGGTTCGTTTATGACATTCGCTGTTCCTACAGTTATGTTTTGTCTTATTGTGCCACAAGAAAATAAAGCATGGGGGTCTGGTATACCCGCTTTGCTGCTCAAGCAAAAAGTTCACCATTTTCAGATCCATATAAATAGAAAACTGATGCTCATCATAGCAGTTTTGTTGAGTGGAAACCGAAGCATATCGGTTGCCATTGTGCAACAAAACACACTTTAAACTTCTATTGGAACTGTCTATGAACATTCGCCAGTCACCTGGGATAAATTGCATTTCCATTTGACGAATAAGTCCGGAAATGTTATTATAATTAACAAATTCTTCATCTTGGCTAAAGTAAGGAACAAATTCCGTTCTCGTGCTCTATAAATTGTTATTTTTATATCTGGTTTAGACAATTCTTTTCTTTTAACCTGAATGCTAGAAGTTAATATGCTTGCTTTGATAGAGCCAGGTCATTCAGTTCTTCTATTAAGAACTGCTGCTGGGGTGTAAAAAGTATTTCCTCATATTCACTTCCACTGCTAATACTTAAGTTTTGGTCCTCAATTTATTCTACTTCTGACAGCGGAAGATCAGGCAATGCGATATTATGTAATGGCTGAATTTTTAAAAAATTGATGGTATCTACTATCTGAAAAACTAGAGCCAGTTTGGAAAAAATGCTTTTATTTTTTCATTCAGCAGACCTACCCTAAATTCGTTTAAAAATACTGGGCAACCAAATTTTCTTATAATTTTATTGGGCGGTGTTATTAAAGGCAGTAATCTTCTAGGGAAAACTGGAATATACATATTCTCTATGCCTAGTAGAAAATGATTTATTATTTATTCATATAAAAATGCTGTCTGTTCTATTAAATGAGGAAAAACTTAATTAATTATAAATAGAAATTAACCAAGTATAGCATTTCCGAATAAAAATCTCCATATATTTATTTAGTAAATAGAGGGAATAATTTTCTTATTTCTTTTGGCCGTCGATTTCTAAACTGCAATAATTTTCAAGATTAATTTTAGAATATATCTATTTACAAACATTTCAAAAAAGCAAAATGAGAAGAACCTAACCAATGCTAAAAATAATAATATTTTATGGGATTGTATAAAATATGGGGCGGAATTGGAATTTTTGATTTAAAGGATATATAATAGAGTAAATGTAAAAATTAAGAACTTTGAAAATATTGTTATCTTATTATTAAAGGTCAGTATTTCCCGCAGTTGATAATATTATCTGCTTGGAGGATGTAATATCAGTCAAATGAATGACTGATATTGTAAAAATCTCTAAGCTAACAAAAATAATAACCTTCCAAAATAGTCATAGGTATCATTAAAATTAAATTTTTCGATTAATCATGGCATGCAGAATACTTAAGTGGAAAGGTTCTAAATTGGTGTTTTACAGATGGTAGAATAGCTTAACCTGTATTAGGAGGAAGTAGATTAAGTTAAGGTAATATGGAATAAAAATTTATATTTTTCAACATAACATGAGATAGGAAGTAGTTTTTACTCTCAAATTAAATTACCTATGATATTAGTAATCACTTGATCCTAATAAGTTTTGCCTTTAAATAACATATATTTATATATGAAAAAATAAAAAGGCAAATTTTGGTGCCCAACAAAAGTGTCGGGTAATATGGGATACATAGGTAGGGTAATATGGGATAGGGCTAAATACATGGATATAAGAAAAATGCATAGGTATAAGATAAGATAAATCAAACTTAAGTCTTTCATGAATAATGTATTGAACCACAAATAAAAAACTTTATAGTTGCAAAAGTCGCATACAAATATATCCCCTTCAGTAGGTATACAGGCTATATGAGCCCATCCTTCCCAAATAACGCACTGCGCCCACACTTCTTTGCTTTTACTCATGCTAAATTTCTCTACACAGAAAATGCACTTTACGTCATCAGCTGTTGTTTGTATTTTTTTCTTATGGTCAAATCGTGAAAAGTCATCATCTGAAGAATCATATGTAAGAACAAGTGCCGATTCCGATTCCGATTCTAAAGATGTTGCAGAACGTCAACACCCTTTCCGTTTTTTCGATTAGTCACCTGTACAGTACTTGAACCTGCTTCATATATTATCTTTCTGGTCACTTTATCACGTGATTTATGGACGGATGCCTCTAACTCGTCTTTATTGAGAGTAGAAATTATTATTTTTGAGCGTTCGGGTTTTCTTTCTCTACTTCCAGTTTTCTTTGTAAGTTGTGGAATGGGCTCGATATCTTGCGGAAGAATAATTGGTATTGAACTATCTTCCATAACTGCAGTGACATGTGGAAAAATGTCGTTATGTTTTTCAGCTAGGAAGTTTTCCTTAAAAAAACATCTCTTCTTACCGGAATATCCGAGTTGAGCTGAAACCTTTCATTGAGCTGTCTGCTGTTTGCACTTTTCTATAAGCTCGTCCAAGTATATCACACACATCATCGTGGGTTACGGCCCTTTTTTCCGACCGCACAAAAAATCTAACTTCCATGTTGTAAAAAGTTTTTAATGCACCGATCACTGTTTTATCCAGGGGTTGCATCTTGTGGGTGGTATGCGTTGGCAAGCAAATTTTTGTCACAAAGTTTTCCCTTGCCTTAATAATCACATCTAAATTTTTTGTGTGGGTATAGTGTCCATGCAATGCAAGAAGCTACAATAATAGGTTTTGCTTTCTCTGTGACCAAACCACTTGGTAAGGAAATCCATTTAAATCCACCCTGATGGGTGAAATGAAAAAATTGTATCTGGAGGTGTTCCTTTCTTAAGTTGCTCACTTGCGTTCTTACAAATAAATATAATCATTGGAAGAACAAATCTGCCTGCAGCATTCTTGCCACACCGTTGCCAGAGAGCCCCTTTCGGCGAATGTTAATATTGCAAGTTGTCGCTTGCCCTTCATAGATATAACCTGAGATAACCCACTTCTTTAAAATACTATTTCATTTTTTATGGTCTAACATGTGAATATATTTTGATATTGTTATTAATATAATTTGCATAAATATTTCTCCTATTTTCATTGATAATTCATATTTGATGGCCTAACATGTGTATATATTTTGATATTGTTATAAACATAATTTGCACGAGTATTTCATTTATTCTCATGGATAATTTATATTTGATAGTGATAACCTGTGTATATATTATGATATTGTTATAAACATAATTTGCACAAATATTTCATTTATTCTCATGGATAATTTATATTTCATGGTATAACATGTGTATATATAAATTTAATGAAATCGTTTTATGCTGTGAATAACACTGTATTGTTTGCTGTCTTTTCGTGCTGGAATTTTAGTTTTAGTATGACTGTGATTGTAATGTAAGTAAGGGACTTGATGAATCCACTAACATTTTCCTCCCCTGACTGAGCGAATATCCTAGCTATAAATCGTGAGCTTGCCAGCAAGGCACCCTGAGTCGTTCTTTTAACAAATGGTATATTTTTAATGATTTGTTTTTGTATGAAACCTATGTGAAATTTAAATTAACATTAATTTGTAACCTTGATTTTTGACTTGATGCCAATTGCTTATAAGCACCCGAAATGATAAAAGATCTGTAGCCTGTGCACAACTACGCAGAATAAAACCATATATTCGGAATTGAAATATATTATATCGAAATGACTATTAGTAATAAGCAACAGAAAAGGTATGAGCTATTTGAATCGTTCTTCCGTATCCTATAATCTTACAGCCTACAAGAGAAATACTATTCAATCACAAAAGTATTTACATAATATAATCAATCGCTAAGCGATGACGAAGCAATCGGCCTGCAGGTCTTACTAGAGATATTGGCTCAATTTGCAACTATAGCTGAGTAGCCTCCCGTATGGGACCTCAGTACCTGCTGGCGACGTCTGGCTAACTAATAATAAACTCTTCAGTTTTGAATGTATTGTAGTATTGTCACAAGTGTAGAACGACAAATTGTGGTGCGTGAGACAGTAATTTAATTAATTGTTATACTAATAAAGGTTGTACAGCATAACTCGGTTTAGGAATTGTGATCGAGGTTTTCTCTGCCATGCTCTTTTCCCTCGTGAATTCCAGGCGGAGTATGGCACGCTTTTCTTTAATAAATTAGGCGTATTAGGAATCTGTCGTTTAATTTACATGACGCACCTTTCCCTCAAATTTCCCTAATTGTGTTTAGTCGATGCGCAATCCGAATAATTAAAAATTTGTAAGATATAATAATAACACAACGTAGGTATTGATTTTCTTTTTAATCTATTTTGACGATCATTGGCAAAATAAAGACAAAGCACAACTGGTCTCATTCAGCTATGTTAAACAGGCCTGGATACGTTATACTACAAACCTTTGAACACTTAGATTGATAGACAGGCCCGTTTAGTCTACGTTTTAAATTCTATTAGGGAGAAAACTCTTTTCGGCCATTATCTTTTCAAGAAGATCAAAAAGTTTGCTAACTTTTTCTTTATTAAACCCTAAGGCTCTGGCTACTGAAGTCTAGGGATCGTCAAGACATGAAATCTTGTCTTGGCAAGCAATTTCTTGTCTTGTCTTGAAATATTTCAAGAAATAAAAAAAATCTTGACTTGACCATTTCTTGAGAGTTGGTGTCTTGTCTTGACTCAAGAAATCTTGAAATATCTTGACATCTTGACAAAAGGGGAACCCCCGTTTAAAAGTAGCGGTAAGATTGGCTGCCGTGATATTTATGCTTTATGAGTAGAATCCGAAGAGGTTCAGGCGGCCAGGGTCAGGGTAGTGTTATTTTATAGTTCGTTGCTTCATATGCGTTGTTTACGTAGCGAAATGGACGCCACTGAAGCAGACCCGCTTTGCAAAGTTCGTTTTGATTCTAATATCTTAGGCCATATCATATCCAAAAATGATAAAAAATCCTCTGGAAATGGAAAGGCATTAAGCATTAAAAAATGATCCAATTTAATTTGACCCACAAGACATTATTTCAATTTTGTTTGTATATGCCTGGCAAAGTGCTTGGTATAAAAAAAAAGTTTACATAATATATTTTTTTTATTCGTCTGTTAAAAATGTTGCTGTGCCTTGTTTTTTTTTCAATAAACTAGCAAACAAAATAGTTTTTTTTTTAATAATTCTAGGTTTTCAAGAAACTTCAAGATTTTCTTGATTTCGTTCCAAGAAATCTTGATCTTGAGAAGTAATTTCTTGTCTTGTCTTGAAAAACAAGGATGATTTCATGTCTTGATCTTGTCTTGAAATCAAGACAAGATCAAGTTTTCAAGAAAAGGATGACCCCTACTGAAGTCTCAGTTGGTTTTCTGAAACTTAAAGTATTTTTATGCCTTGTCATAAAATCATAAAGCCAGTGTTTTCCTGCAAACTCTCGCAAAAATGAAAATGTATGTGTTAAATTGTTTAATCTAGCCAGCTGAAATTCGATGCTCCTAATATCTCGTCGACTTAGACCAAAATACTTCCATGGCAAAGTTTACGGAATTAATATTTTTAATTCTGTAAACTTTGTCTATGGCCACTAAATACCGAACAATTTATTTTTCCATTTCCGGTGATAACACTGGTTTCGGCCTACAACAGTTTGAGTCAGAGTTTTCGGTAATCCTTCCCTAGTATATAAACATTGGCACATTGTAGTATTGCCTTGCGGCTGTCAAATAGCCTAATTCTTTCTTCTAACTGCTTCGATAGCTTTTCATATTCTCGCGACATGATATCTGAAAAGAAAAATATTAATTTTAGGTAACGAATTGAATAACACTTATTTAGGGTAAAAGCGATTTTTTAAGTACCTATTTTTAGCGTTAAATCTTTACTTTCCGATATAAATCATGGCGGGTAATATGTGATAGCTTTAGGGCATGAAATATGGAATATCCCATAGTACCTACCCGTAATGTTGGTTGGCAGGAAAAACGAACCCCTGCTAAACATTTATCTCTAAAACTATTTAATGCATCTCACTGCGTACATTTTCCCTAACATAAGAATAAATTTACCTGGCTATATTAACCAAAACTACGAACCAATAATGGCCCTAGACATCGAATAAATGTTCGGTGCCCTAGATAAGTATTGAATAAGCGGTGCCAAAACTTTGTGTCAACTTGTGAAAGTCAACTGACACAACCAATTTATACTAGCGGTATTAGGGACCATTTATTAAGTTGATATTGTTATCGAAATACAAATGGAGCTATTGATGATTAAAATACAAGCTATCCCATATTACCCGGTCTATTCCAGATTACCCGAACTTACTCTATAATTTTGGATGTTTGGTAGTGGTACAGAGAGTTGTAAAAGCAGAACAAGCTACTTTATTAAATTAAAAATTAAGCAGATGTTAGTATTCTTTTCAAAATGGTTTAGTTGCTTGCTGGGCAGAATTTATAACTCAGAAGAACTTTAGTCAGATATTATTTAGCCGTCAATAAAATGCATGACCTCTGGAACCTGTGTCCTGATCTCTAAACAATGCAATTGCATACGTAGAGTCTACAAAAAGCTTTAGTTTTGTTTTGCTGAAACTATTTTATCTTGGGCTTGTTTGGGTTAGGTAGTATCAGCGAATACTAACTACGATAAGAAGATTCACTCTACGCGGCGGCACGTCAACGGTATGTCTCCTTCCCCGCGCGAAAACTAGCATGATACTGGCATGTGACCTTTGGACCCGGCGCACACTGGTCGAATTTCTAGGAAAGTTGGCCATAATAAGGTTTACCAGAAATAAAACATAAAAGTTATTAAGTATTACACGTTTAATATATCGTGTTTTAGACAAATAATTGTTGAATTTTTTGCTCATCATTTATGTTTATATATAGGGAGTATCAATTATCACTAACGATAAAAATCATGTATAAAAATCATTTGTATGTTCTTAAATCGTTTTAAAAAATGATTTTGAAAATTAAGGGCTTCTTCGTTGTAAAAAAAGGGTTTTAAATTTTTAATTCGGTGATCCAAATTTTGTTTTTGCAACCGTTAATTCAGGAGGCTCACGAGCGGACGACAGAAACGCGTTGATGAGGGCCTGCAATGCATTTTAAAATCCTTTACAGGCGTAGCCGACTATATCAAAATCGGCCTCTCCTATTGGTCGATCCGCATAGGCCTCCGATCGCTTCGCTCGCTACGGGGGCTCAAGAAAAGGAAACTAACCAGGTGCTAACCCAAGACATACCCAAAATCAAGAAAAAAAGCTGTTTAGAAACATAATCTTAAAAAAAAATAAAAAAAAACAACGGGGTTCGAACCCGTGTTTTCTAGGTGACAACCCAACAATCTAAACCTCTACACCACGAGAGCTCTTGCGAGAAAATGATTGCATCACGAAGACATATTGTAATACGAGATCGATCGACCAATAGGAGAGACCGATTTTGATAGAGTCGGCTACGCCTGTAAAGGATCTTTAAATGCGCCTGCAGTTTTGCCATACATGTATTTCAGAGTTATCGCTATTTTTAAAAATTAATCTAATAGGGACGAAACTAGTAAAAAATATAGAAGCATCAAGTGCAGCTGTTGTTCAAAACTAAATTATCAATTTTTATCTGCTGATTCAACCAAAGTATTTATTACCTCTTTTTATAATAACATCAGTCTTCCATCAGCAATATTGATTCTACGAAATTTCAGCTTCGCTTCGGTTTCACTCAGTGGCGTAGCTACCGGGTGGGCCTGGGGGGGCAAGGCCCCATGGCGCCAAGAGAAATTAGGCGCCGCGCCGCTCCGAATTTATAAATATGCTAATGCTAACAATGCTCATGAGCTTAACTGAGTTTTTAAATTAATTACATTATAATACGATCAAAGATCAAAGACCAAATTATGTATTAAACTTTTTATCCAACCAATACATTTTGTGTCACGGTATTTATTCTAGGTGGAATGAAAAAGAAATACCCCGGCGCGGCGGCATTTGGTGAATGCAAATTTGTAAAAAAGCTGCGTAAAGCCTAGTTCTTTGAGCTTCGACTGTCGCCCGCGACAATCCCCACTCCTTGCCTTTTCAATGTCGAGCGACAGCTGTCCCGTCACGATGATGTCAACCATCTGTCATTTTACACAATATCTCCAATGAAAATTAAGTGAAGTTGATTCAAACCAACTGCAGCGACAACAAACCGTCGACACTGTGGAGAGGGTTAGGGGTTCTGACGTTCCTTGTCTCCTATTGGCCAGAGAGAGTGTAGCTGGCGAAAGTCGAAGCTCTGAGAACTAGGCTTTAAGGCGGCATGCGACGAGACAAAAAAAAATTGTGTGTTCTTAAGAACACACGATAGAAGTGAACACTTTAACAAGCGGGGTCATCGTTTCTCAGAATTTCGATCCGAGCCTTCGCTGCAGAGATACGGGCGAAAAACGGTTTCCCCCCCAAAATCCTTCCTTAAATTAGAGCCCCGATCCCCCCTTATGGTCTAGAGCAATTAATTTTGATCAAATAATCGATCAATTTTCGTCAATTAAAAACCGAAGAAAGACTCTCTAATACTTAATTAAGTTTGCAGATTTTTAGTTTACGTTTAAATTTAAATATGTATGTATACATACGATTATTATTGCTGGTTGGTTGGCGATTTCGTCCAGGATCTTCTGTTTACTCCGGCTACATCCCCTGAAAATTTCAGCCCTCTACCTATACGGGACCATGCCATGCATATACGAGCGTGATGGCTCCGAGCGTGACGCGTGACGGTTTTACTAAATTCAATACCCAGGAAAAAACTCAAAACGCGCCTAAAGAAGTTTTCGCTTCATAAATATACGTTTCATACTATGATGCATTATTTTTTGACTAATTTGCGTATTACAGAAAATATAGGTTTGTTTTAGGCGCCAGCGGATAGGTTTGCCCATCGGCGCCGGCATTTCTAGCTACGCCACTGGTTTCACTTACTACAATATTATGGGATTAGGGGTGGGCGACAATAATCGATTATTCGATTCACTTTTAAGAAATTACCGATTAATCGACGTATCGATTAATATTTCAGAAAATATCGATAATCGATTCTTTCGATTATTCAGATTATTCGTTTAATGGATTATTCAATTTCTTGCCCACCCGTACCGATGACTTTACAACAGATATAGCTTTTAAAATTCCAATTTAATAATAATGCGTTGCGTTAACGGTAATTTAAATGACATTTGAAAATACTTTCAGTACAACATATGAAGCAAAAAAAAAATAGAGAAACGTAAATGCTCAAACAAGACAGCAGCAGGGAAAACTGCGCACGTTACAAATTTAGCCAATAAGGGATCCTCATTTCGACGCGCTATTTTCTGATAATCTGGCTTCAGTTGTTGCACAATTAAGTATAACACCAACAAATAACCTCAACGGAGTTTTAGCACGTTAGCAGTATAGTACATCAGTCTTTATCTTTTTAATATGTATTTGGGCAAAATTATATAAGAAAGATCACTCTCCGCGGCGGCATATCAACGGTGTGTCTTCTTCACCGCGAGAACACTACCAGAATATCAGCAGGTCATGATACAAATAAAAAAAAATCATTGTTTGACGCGACGGCCATGGACCAGCTTATCTTTTTGTCACATTAATTTTCACGCCTAAATTCTATAGTCGAGTCAATATTCGATATAAGATAATATCGCTATTTTTTAGTTGTGTTGTATTACAAAATAGGAATGAAATATACAGTAAAAATATTGTGCGAAACCTTTAACTAATTTTAAGATCACCCAAAACGCCAAAATTTTATTAAATATTAAAAGATGGGGCAAATTCTTTCGGGCAATGTCTTTTGTCAGAATATTAGTATTCGGAAATATGGTGAAATCATTAAATCAAGATCTTTTAAATATTAGTTATGACATTGTACACCCTGTTAACGTTTTTAATTAGTTATTATTGATAGCAATACTCAAGGTACAGGGTGTCCGGTTATAAATGTAACCCCCCTTTAACTTTTTTATTTACCCTCGTATAAAAAAATGTTATGTACAAAAGTTGTAAAGATCTTCATATAGTTTTCTGCGGTGTTACTAGAAAAACAATTGAACATCGAAATTCTACTGTGCAAATTAAATTAATGTTTTTTTAAATGGGACACCCTGTATATTCTTCCGGATATCGGTAGAGCTCTTTAAGACGAGTTCAGTAATATAAGGTTTGTTGGGTCTAGCTATAATAGTTACCACCTAAATTGCAAGAATGTCGGGTATCTGATTATTACTGAACCCCTCTCGTAAATTCTTTATTTGGTGAAGTAGAAAAAAATGTTGTATGCAAAAGTTGTAGGTTCCTTCAGAAACTTTTTTGCGGTGTTACTAGAAAACCAATTGAACATCAGAAAAGCTTCTGAAGGAAGAATTTTTTTCTAGCTCACCAAATAAGTAATTTAGGAGAGGGGTTCAGTAATAACCAGATACCCGACATTCTTGCAATTTACGTGGTAACTATTATAGCTAGACCCAACAAACTCTATTACTGAACTCGCCTTAAAGAGCTCTATCGATATACAGAAGAATATACAGGGTGTCCCATTAAAAAAAACATTAATTTAGTCTGTACAGTAGAATTTCGATGTTCAATTGTTTTTCTAGTAACACCGCAGAAAACTGTATGAAAATCCTTACAACTTTTGTATTTAACATTTTTTTATACGAGGGCAAATAAAAAAGTTAAAGGGGGGTTACATTTATAACCGGACACCCTGTACCTTGAGTATTGCTATCAATAATAACTAATTAAAAACGTTAACAGATTTTTGAAACAGCCAGTTGAATACAAACTTTATCAAAATATTTATTTGGTGATAATAATAAAAAAAAAACATAACGTAAGTTTGACAGGGCGCTGCAAACAATTCAGAAGATATCAATTGTGTTTTTCCAAAGCCAAATAGAGAATTAGAGTGCTATAATTTCGTCATAAATTTGATTAAATATACCGCAAACGAAAATATCGTTTATGGCCAGCTTTTATTTAAATTCAACCAGTGTGCGGCGAAGTTCGCCGATTGTTACCAGGCAACGAAGAAAATAAACGACGATTCTTTTGTAGCGCGCTCTTGCCATTGAGTGGGCCTTCTTGTCGTAGTTAATATTCGCTGGTAGTATCTAGTTCATATTGTGGAGACCTGTTTAATATACTTCTTTAAATTTTAGGTCATAGTTGCTAGATTGAAGAGAGACATAACCGAATTAGAGATGAAATATAGTGCTTCAGAAGTAGAACTACATGAAACGAAGAATTTGCTGAGTATTAAAGAAAACGAGGTTTTAAAATTACAAAGGGAGGTCCATAAATTAAAGGTCAGTAGTATAATTATGCTTATTATTTAATAAATATTCCATCGGATGTGTGTAATTTTTTTTACCATTTACAACCGATTTATCACTTGGGGAGGATAAACCAATAGATATTAGATATCACCCAATATGAATGTACATATTAAGCACCAACGACATACGCAACTTGGATTTGGGAGCTTTTTAACGCATTTGATAATCTCACCCTTACAGTCGATTCATTAATGCAGGGTTGGAAATTAACTTGAAACTAAACGATAACATCAATACACTTTTATCTATTTGATCCTAAGTTGCTTGGAGTCGCCAGGTATCCATCCTTATATGGGTCAACTAAACTTTAACGTCATCCCAATCCTTGGGCCCTATGAGACGTTTAAAGGGAATAAACCGAAAATAAAGGTAAAATAGATAGCGATTTTGTAAACCTTTGATTGCATCACCATATGGATGCGGTGACAAGCAGGCTAGCTGCGAGAAAGCGGGTGGAATTCCTGAGATTGCATCCATTTTAAGCAAAATATTCAAGTGGTATAAAATGTATAACATGCATTACTTTTTTTCGTTACTGTTAGAAATTAACTAGAAGCTAAATATTATTTAGCTAGTAAATATCACTCGACAGCTCGATAACACCAATACAGTTTTATCTATTTGATCCTAGTAACATTTAATTAGAAAATCAAATGACTTACCTGTAAGGAAATTTGATGATAATTTTCCATCGCTTGTCTTCCGATATGATTACATTGTAGTTTCTGAATCACCATACCCATCGATACGTTTGTAAAGCATAAAGTTTTTTATCCTCAACCCGAGTCTGCTATCGTACTTCGATGCGTACTCATTCTGTTTTCCGTATCCTTCGAATACGTTCAAAAATCGTGTTTTGTTTTGTGTTTGTGAAATAAAATGTCGAAGTTCCTCAAGTAAGTGTTAATAAATTGTCTATATAGAACTAGTCCGATGGCCTAATATTTACGAACAATAAATGGTCGTTGATTAGTTGTTCTGGGGTTCGTTTATGCTTGTTTAGGTTAATCAATTTCCTATATAGTAGGCCGAGGGCCAAATATCTACGTACAATGATACAATGTACAGTTGATAAGTTGTATTGAAGTTTGTGTAAGATTAGGTTTTGTTAAAAAACAATGTATATAATACAAATGTATGTGGCTAAATTAAGAGATTGCTATCTGGGCGGTTTGTTGTCACAAAAAAAAAACAAGTATAATATCGGGTTTCACGAAAACCAAAAAACTGAGTAGTGCAAAAAGTAGTAGTAGCAAAAACCCGGCCAGATTAGCTAGGGTATAGAGAGGTAAAAAGAAGTAGTCCGTACCGAGTACGTGAAATGTAAAGTTTAGACATGAGATTAAAAATAAAATAGCTGGATTTCATTTAGTAGAACATAATCAATTTTTATTTTCGGTCTTTCATTTGTTTACGTAAGCTCACTAATTAAAACTAGACTATTTTAAGTAATTAGAATAATTTAAAAACCTTGCATAACAGCCGAGGGCTTATTAAATTCATATTCATGCAGTTTTTCAGTAAGGCACAATACGTTGACCTAACCGAGAGAAATAGAAATTAAAGTGCATAGGCCGAGGGCCTTGTAATTTGCGTACGAATAGCACTCGATCAATTTTTTTTCTTGCCGAGGGCAATAGAAAAGAATATGTCCCGGCCGAGGGCTTCGCAATACAAAAAATTGTTATTATTATTCTTATTATAAATTATTAATTAGTTAAGCTTATGGTCGAGGACCTAAATATTTGACTTCCCCACAAAGAGTTGGTTAGATTGAGTTAGATAGTGCATAGGCCGAGGGCCTTATAATCTGCATACAAATAGCACTCAATCGAAAAATTCTTGCCGAGGGCATAGAAAAAGAATAGGTTTAGGCCGAGGGCTTCGCAATACAAAAAAAAAATTAATATCATTTTTATTATAAATTATTAATTGATTAAGCCTAGGGTCGAGGACCTAACTATTCGGCTTCCCCACAAAGAGTTGGCCAGATTGAGTTATATAGTGCGTAGGCCGAGGGCCTTATAATTTGCATATTATACAAATAGCACTCAATCGAAAGATTCTTGCCGAGGGCATAGAAAAAGAATAGATTTAAGCCGAGGGCTTCACAATACAAAAAATTCTTAATATTATTTTCATTATAAATTATTAATTGATTAAGCCTAGGGCCGAGGACCTAACTATTCGACTTTCTAACAAAGAGTTGGTTAGACTGAGTTAGATTGTGCATAGGCCGAGGGTATTATAATTTGCATACAAATAGCAGTCAATCGAAAAACTCTTGCCGAGGGCATAGAAAAAGAATAGGTTTAGGCCGAGGGCTTCGCAATACAAACAAAATTTAATATTATTTTTATTATAAATTATTAATTGATTAAGCCTAGGGTCGAGGACCTAACTATTCGACTTCTCCACTAAAAGTT
Source organism: Pissodes strobi (assembly GCA_016904865.1). Taxonomy (NCBI): domain Eukaryota; kingdom Metazoa; phylum Arthropoda; class Insecta; order Coleoptera; family Curculionidae; genus Pissodes; species Pissodes strobi. The sequence continues at coordinate 59,231 of MU186044.1, read as the reverse complement.
GGCTATTGACTTTCTAAGAAGTGATCGTTTATTATGCCAACTCCAAACTTGTCACCGCCAAATGATAATCAGATACATTTTGTGTGTATAATATTTCCCCTGTTTATGCAGCGATAATCAATTCCAATAGGGACAAAAAAACAGTATATATTTCTAGTATGGTCGTGGACCTATTTAATTAAAATTGCTATCATGGACTGACTCCTTATTGTCTGCAAAATAGCTGTATATTTTACAGGGTGTTAGTTGTTTTGACTAAAATATCACCCGCAGACTATTGTCTGCAACATAGCTGTATACTTTACAGGGTGTTATGGCAAAACATATTTGGCATTAAGGCCGTGGGCCATACTTTCTGAGGGATAGCCGTGGGCTATTCAGTAAATTCTATCATCACTTAAGCGATTAAAAGGCTGTGAGCCAACAGTATATATTTTAATATGGTCGTGGACCTATTTAATTAAGACTGCAATCATGGACTCCTTATTGTTTGCAAAATAGCTGCATACTTTACAGGGTGTAAATTATTTTGACTAAATTATCTCCTGAAGACTCTTGTTTGTAAAACAGCTGTATACTTTACAGGGTGTTAGTTATTTGACTAAATATTATTGTGTGCAAATTTAATTATTTGCAAAAGTTCCTACAACATCAATTGGGCTAACAACACCAACCATTTGTCAGGATTGGCTGATGCACTTTACTGTTTTGCAATGTGTATAATGCTCCTAAATGATTTAGGAATTATTATAAATACAGAAAAAGTCAGTTAATACCATCATAAAAATAACTTACCTAGGATTTACTTATGACTTAATTCAGAGGACCGTTTCCTCGACCGTTTCTTTACCTTTTAAGAAAATGAATTCAATAAAAGAGGCAATATATTAACAAGTCAGGTACTACGATTCGAGATTTTGCAAAAATTATTGGTGTTTTGGTAGCAGCGACTCCTGCCGTTCCTCAGAGTCGTCATCGTATCAAAAGACAAGGTCACGCAAAACTTAAAGCCTTAAAAGGAAAGTCGTACATGACAGAATATTAATTTCAAAAGATACAAAGCAAATTATTAGCTAGTGGATAGACAATCTAGAATATACTGTAAATATGAAGCCTAGTACGTTTTCATTGGAATTTTGTTTTTTTTTATGCGTCTGCGTCTCCTACAGGCTGGGGTGCCTATTGTAATGGCCAAAAATGTCGCGAGTTTTGGGAAGAAGCCGACAAGTCTAACCATATTAATTACCTTGAAGTTAAAGCTGCTTGTCATGGCTTACAATTATTTGCTAAATCAAATGGAAATATTAGAGTCTTACTTGGAATCGATAATAAGACGGCAATATCCTGCATAAATCGTGGGGAAAGCGTAAAATATCGCAACTTAACCAATATAACCTTTCAAATTTTAGACTGGTGTGAACAAAACGTATAACACTCTTCGCATCTTATATCGCTTCAAAAGAAAAACGGAAGCCGATAAGGCATCAAGACAAACTTCCATTGAAACAGAATACGAACTAAACAAGCAGGTTTATCAGAAAATAATAAGGGGTTAGATTTATTTGCAACTTATTTTAATATAAAATGCCTGTTCCTGGTTTCCGGATTCAACCTCCACAGCAGTCGATGCATTTACAATTTCTTGGCATGATGAGTATTTTTACGCTTTTCCCTTGTTTTCTATGTTATTTAATGCTTTAGATAAAATTATACATGATGAAGCCACCGGAATATTGGTGGCTAGTACAGCCCTGGTATACCGTGTTTCCTAGTTTATTAGTTGGGAAACCGTTGACCTTTAAATCGAGTAAAAAATTAGTTACCGTCTATAGAGACTCTCATCTGATAGACAGGAAAATTTTCCTGGTGGCAAGGAAACTGTCTGAGAAGCATTTCTTCAAAGAAGCATTTCCGGTCACGCCATCCCAATAATGTTTGCATCCATCTCAGAAGGAACTTGGAAACAGTACAATGTTGTGATTTTAAAATTGGTTTTTATTTGTTCTTGTGTTGATAAAACACCGGCTTTTAGTATGTTTACTTTATGTATTTATAATATTGCAACGATATATAAAATATATCTAACAATAACACTGTCAACGTTATCCTACTGTCTAAACTGTTGCTAACTTAATAGTAATAACATAGACGTATCTATAAATATTTTTATTAAAACAAATTGTTAATTAATATTTAACATACAACGCTTGTTTTAATAAGTAGGTATTATAATTTCTGTAACAGCAAAATTTCGATGTCTTTACTTATAATTTAAACATTTATCTGGACTTTTTTAGTTCGCGAAGTAAACAAAGGAGCTTCTTACGTCTTGATAAGTACCTATAGATCAGCTCTTAACTTTATGTTTCACCGCCTAATAGGGATTAAAATATAATAAAAAAATTTTTGAAGGGAGGCTACAAGTTAAAGCCCCCTAAACCTAAATACGATTTTACATGGAACGTTGAACCTGTATTACTCTATGTATCAACACTTTACCCTTTACAATCTCTATCACTTGATAAACTAACAAAGAAAACGGTAACACTAAACACTTATGGCACTAAGTTCAGCACATCGGATCCAAATATTAACCAAAATTACGATCGACAATAATAGAGACTCTACAGTCAAAATTGAAGATTTCGGAAAAAATTTAAACCTTAGCTCCCTATAAAAGCCAGCCCATTTTTCGTATTTTCAAAAATCAGAATTACCTATTATGTGTCGCAAATTCTATAAAACAGTGCATTAAAGTCACCGTGCACATTCGTTCCAATTATACATCCCTATTCTTAACTCTCAAAAAAAAAAACCACATCACCACGCAATAACTCAAACCTTGAGTAGGTGGATCAACTTAATTTTAATAAACACTGGTATGGAATGAACGTTTAGTGCAGGCTCCAATGGATTCCTCGTTTGCAAAATCTGCAGGCCTCAATCTGTTTTGTGATTTGTGTATCTGAGACCTTTGTCTGTATAAAAAAGCATGTTGCCGCGCGCGCGCATGGTGCTACACAGTCGAGTAATGACGGATTTACTGACGTTTGAAGAAAATAGTATATTATGGTATATGGAGGAAAAGTAACTTTTCCTCCAAATAAAATATGCTGTTTTTTCTTCAAATGTCGACAAATTTATGCAAAAACGTCTCTTTTTTATAGTAATAATAATTATTATTAAGGATAAGTGGGTTCGCAAGGCGGCTTAGACCGGTGCGGTGTCGGTGAATAGGCTCATGTTGTTGCTATAGTAATGTAACATAAAGCTGTCAGTGGATACTGTCAACAATAATTATATTTTCAAAATTGCGTCTTCGATTGCATTTTAATTCCGTATTGATAAGCAGTTATTGAGTAAGTTCGATTAAATAATAACCAATTTATTCCTAAATTAGTGATTTTTAGAAATGCAGTCACAAATTGAGTGATAAATACAAATTTTAGTTCAATAACTCTTGAGTTGTTGACACTTATTTTGTTGTTTGTTTGTATTGTATCTATGTTGCTATGACAACACTTTTACCTCCGCCGGCGGAAAAGTGAAAAGTAAAGCTCCGGCGGAGGAAAAACGAAACTTCACGGCCGCCTACACAGTCGAGTAATGACGGATTTACTGACGTTTGAAGAAAAAAGTAACTTTTCAACCCGGAAATGTTAAGTTTTCCCAATCGGGAAAAATTCTCCGGAAATGGCTAAAAAACTGAGCAAAATGGGCTTATCTGATCAGTTTCCACGCTGACGCGCATCTTGTGTCCGTGTGCGTGTGAAGGCACGTGCACTGGCCTTTGCGCGAAGGTGTGCGTGCGGTTTTAAAGGAAATGAAAATGGGATAATTGAGTTGTTTAAAGAGAAATAAGGGCACATCAGCCCTTGAATATATTTAATCAGTATAAATATTCATATTAAATGTAGCAGTACCAATTAATATTTAAAAGATATGTGGACATACATTTTCCTGAAACAGTAGTATAAAAGCATGTATGTACAGTTAGATCAGTATGGCTAGAAATACCATGACTTGACAATTTTACAAATAATTATGAAATAAAAAAAATTAAATTACTCTAAACGCCATCTGGGTCGTGGGGGTCTTCTTCATTATGAAGCAATTCTGCATGAACACTCTCCACTACTGTGTTCAATCCCCTCGGACCGGCATCCACATAAATTTCCACATCTGGACTTCCACGCACACCTAATTAAGCTCAAGAGACTCGACAGGGCAAGCGCACAAGCCGCGCTGGGTTGTCCAGTTTTCTCCAGCCGTACTTCGTTGCGTCCAGCTTTGTTTCTGTCCCAAGCTATTCTTGAACCTTAAAAATATCAACCTAATTAATATTTTACTAATGCAGAATAATTCACCCTTGTATTTTTCTTCAAATTACCTTCAGGTGCACGCGCAATGAATGTTGTCGAGCAGCTGCAGGGGGCAAAGTTTTCAGCTGCAAGTCAGCATCTAGCTTTTGGGTGGCGGCTACACTTGTTGTAGAGGGTGTAGCGAAGGTCATCTAGGGTGGCATATTTCGCTCCTCTGTATACAGCAAGAAGCAATTTCTTACCGCAGGAGACGATCCTCTCCAAATCTGCTCCGGGCTGATTAAAAACTCCAACTTCGTTGTCCTGGAGAATTTTCAATGTTGATGCCTTTTCTTTTCCAAAAACTGCTGGCATTGTATCACAGCCGGAAAAGGCGTGAGCAAAGAGAATGGCTGACTTCACATTGTCAAGGTGCTCCTGTATCAATTCGATGTTCTGTGCCCCTTCCACAGGTCCCTTTATCGAAAAATCACAACTTCTGGGTAGGTTTTCTGCGCTGGACAAGCATGGCAAGAATATCTGTGTCTGTTGCAGCTATAGCAAAGGTCGGGCTATTATACTGGTCAAGGTATCTGCATCCCCGGGGTCCTGTAGGACCCTTATCCCTCTTTGTTCGAGTGCAGGCTTCAGAAGGCGGGTCCAGTTTGTTTTATTCTGACCGTTTCCCCGTAGTTCTTCGCTGTTGCTCTGATGACTTGGTTGACAACGCAACGAAGTATGGCTGGAGAAAACTGGACTATGCAGCGCGGTTTGTGCCACACTGCTCCGACCTGCTCGCTGCACCGCCGAGTCTACTGAACCTAATTAGGGGTGCGTGCAAACCCGGATGTGGAGATGCGTGTGGATGCTGCGGCCGGTCCGCGGGAATAGTGTGCCGGGAATGATTTCATCACTGCAGTGGATAGTGTTCTAATGCAGAATTGCCTCATAATGAAGAAGACCCCGGTGACCCAGATGGCAACTAGAGTAATTTCATTTTAATTTTTTTTATTTCATAATTATCTTTGAAAGTTTCAAGTCATGGTATTTCTAGCCATATTTATAGACTGATTTAACCGTACATAGTAAAGCTTTTGTACTACTGTTTCAGTAAAATGCATGTCCACATATAATATATTTTAAGTATTAAGTGGTACTGTTATATTTAATATGAATATATATAATTAATATGAATATATATAAAAATTAAATATTTTCAAGGGCTGATGTGCCCTTATTTCTGATTAAACAACTCTTTTATCCCATTTTCATCTCCTTTAAAACCCCATGCGTGCTGTCGCGCAAACGCCACGGCACGCGCCCTCACACGCACACATACTCACACATTTAACACACTCACAACACACGCGCGCACTCACAAGATGCGCGTCAGCTTGAAAATTGTCCAGATAAGCCTATTTTGTCCCGCTTTTATTAAGCCACTTCGGGTGAATTTTATTCCTGATTGAAAAAAATTGTCATTTTCGGATTGAAAAAAAAAAATTTCAAAAAAATATGTTTGAATGATGACCAGATGACCCCTTGGTGCCGTGAACGCTAATTTCACTTTCTAGTAGTATAAATTAAAATTGAAATATTTCCATTGGCTCAAAATTTGTAAGAAAGTAAAACACTGTTTTTAAAATTAACTATAATTTTTTTTCTATGATTTTTTAATTAAAATTAAATGTATTGTACCTACTGACTTGTGGTGTGTTATATTTATAACCGAAAAAAGTATACATACAGCCTTAAACATTCGTTTTTAATAGTCCCATGATTATGATCAATACTTTTTCGAAGTATGCTAACAATGTTAACAGCAATGGAGAAGGGGAAGGGGGAGAGAGAACGTACCACAACACTCACAGGCAACATCATTCATATCGAAGCATAAGATCAGTAGAGCACATATCAGAAGTCAGAATGCGGTCTGCATATTTTGCATACGGAACTCCACTGGGAGCCCGGTCTAGTTAACGTCTTTACCGGATATAGTGTAAGACACGCCAGTACGTGAGCAGCCTTTAAGTTTCACGTAAACCTAAATGTCATTAAGAATATAGCAGGGTGGAGTCCTAAAATTCTGACACTTTCTTCAGATTCTATACTCGACCTCTAGGTACGCCCAGTGACATATTTGCCAATACAATTTTAAATTTGGGTATATCTTAGCCCTAATAGGAAGCCTTTTAAGTATTCCGTTGCCTAAGGTTCAATTTATTATATTTGTTTTGCTCTGATTGTATATCAATAATATATTATATTATCAAATATGTTTATTTATCTAGAATAGGTACCCTTAATTTTTAAGTGGTTAAGGAATTTATGGGATAGAATTTTCATTGATTTTTTTTTGTCATACTTAAAATAGAGTTGAATTGAACGTCTTTGCTGCCTTAATTGTGTTTTTTGTGGTATTCTCAGGATTGAAGGTAGAATAATGCAAAATTGCACCATCTAATTTTAAACAGCTACAATGTAATCATATCGGAAGACAAGCGATGGAAAATTGAAAGATTAATCGAATACCTACTTACCTGTATGAAGATTAATCGTAATTTTCCGAGCTTGTCTTCCGATATGATTACAACCCTCCCAACCACATGCCCCTTAAGCGGGCAATTTTGCTCTAAAACAGAATGAGTAAGCATCGAAGTACGATAGCAGACTCGGGTTGAGGATAAAAAACTTTATGCTTTACAAACGTATCGATGGGTATGGTTATTCAGAAACTACAATGTAATCATATCGGAAGACAAGCTCGGAAAATTACGATTAATCTTCATACAGGTAAGTAGGTATTCGATAAATCTTTCAATTATACGAACAGTTCCGTCTGAAATATTACAAAACTTATTGTAGTATGTCTGTCGTCTCGAACGTTATACAACAGTTGAAAGTGCTAAACCTTTTTTTTTTATCTCCGGCACCCTCCTAGCCCTGGCCGGTAGCTGAATCATCACTGTAGTTTGAAGGTTATGAGCCTAGAACAAAGGGTTGGGTACGTCTGAGTCAAATTCTTATGTAGCTTTTATTCCGTGGGTGGGTGTTTTGTAATATTTCAGACGGAACTGTTCGTATAATTATCATCAAATTTCCTTACAGGTAAGTCATTTGATTTTCTAACTATACTTCACAGTTCCGTCTTCATATTACAAAACTTATTGTAGATGTTTAAAGTTAAGCTTTGATCTAGGCTCGGGAAGTATCATTTCTCAATGAGGTAGTATTCTGATATTCGTAAGTATTTATTTGTTATATAATATAATATATAAATTCAATATAAATAACAGAAATAGTACAACTAATAATATATTAGGTACGTGTAGATACCAACCAATTTAATATAAACTTATTTCTAGATGCAACATAACAATTTGTATATGAGACTTAATTACTAAGTGTATAGAATATATATTGTGTAAACAAGAGCACAACAATTTTATTAGAGTATTCCTAAATTGTATATTATTATAATAAAAAGTATTTATTTATTGGTTTTTGTAGCATTAATCGCGTTTTTTAGTATCGTTTTTGCAAAACTATCGGCAGGTGTGGTCTTTATTATAAAAGATGTTAAACGTTTGTGATTTTCCAGACCACCCAACTGTTTTCCGTATTTCCTCGAGCTGCCGATGTTGAGGCATGTCTACTACTATAGGCCGAAAATATATCGGTATCGATTCCGCTTGCTTTCATAAAGGACTTAATCCATCTGCTAATTAACTGAGTGGTTGCCGAATGATGAGGTTTTTTGTGTGTTAGAAGAAAACCATTATCTAGGGTTCTTAGAAGATCTGTTTTTTCTAGATATATTTTTAGGGTGCTTGCTACACAAAGGGCTGGTTGTTCCCTGAAATATGGTATAATATATAGCGGTTGAGGGAATTTTTTTTTTCTTGATGTGTTAATGGGATCGGCAATTCTTATTTCGATTCGATGATCTAACGTCCGAATATTTTCTACTTTAATTTTTGAAATTGTTTGTAGCCTATGGCCTGATATTAAAATAAGAAAAGTTGACAATTGTTTTTTTTTTTTTTGTTTTTTTTTTTTTTGTTAAATCATCTAATGATAATGATTGGTTGGGGAACTTTTTCTCTAAGTATGTGAGGACTATATGGGTTCCACGTATAGTTGTATTTTGGGGTTGAAGGGTTAATATTAAATGCGCCTTTCATATATCTTTTTAAAATAATTTCATGTTGTGAATTAAAGCTTAAAATTAATTTTAGAGCTGATTTGTAAAGATTTAGTGTAGAAAAAGATTTTTTATTAACTAAAATATTGAAAAAACTTATTACTGATTCCAAATTGGATGAAAAAGGATCCACATTGTTTTCCTCGCAAAATTTCCACCACGCTTTGTAACAACCATTATATTGTTTTAAAATCGATGAGGTTATACTTCTGAGCGTGATATATAGGGATGACTCGGGATAACCCTTTCGGCGAAGTGCTTCCCTGATAATAGTATCGCAACTAGGGAAAGTGTTTTACATAAAGGGTGTTTTGTCCTGAAAGGAGAAATTAACATCCATTTTTTGGCCTAAAAATCAATGGTTCGGCGATCATTAGCTTATTTAACAATGGATACCAAGGCTGGCTAACCCATTTCGGAACAACCAGGATACCCGTTGCTTCGTCGGTAATTATTTTTTGAATAACCTTAGAAATGAGAATAAAAGGTGGAAAGGCGTAGAAAAAATACGAGCCCCAATTAATGGTAAAAGAGTCTACAGTTGTACTGTTCAGATCTGGCCTCCAGGAAATATATTTTTTGCATTTTGAATTCAGGTGTGAGGCAAATTGATCTATTTCAGGATCGCCATATTCCCTACAGATAAAGTTAAATATATTATCATTTAATTCATACTCTGTTTCAATATGACGGCTTCTTGATTCTGTGTCAGCTAAAAAATTAAATTTTTGAGTTAATAAAAGATGCAAAAATAAATAGTTTATTGGTTTTGCAGTATTGCCAAATTTCCCTGGCTATGTTATTTAACTTAAGAGAGGTTGTGTCACCCATTTTATTGATGTATGCTATGGCAGTAGCGTGTTTGCTAAATTTTTTGTGAATGATTTTAAGGCATAAAAAGCAGCCTTTAACTCTAGATAGTTGATATGATTAGTTTTTTCTTCGTCATTCCAGTAACCACAAGTTTTTTGATTGTTACAATGGACGCCCCAGCCTGATTTGGAGGCATCCGAAAAAATTTCGTGTAGGTATTTCTATTTTTTTTTTTTTTGCAGCTAGAATTTTGGATGTTGTTAAACCACCAAATCAATTCGTTTTTTATTGTTTCTGAAATTTTTTAATTCTTATTTTGTGTTTAGATTTATTTTTGATGCCTTTCGTAGATAAGAACTAGGAAGTAGGCGTCTCATCAATTGATGATAAATATGATTTTTTATATATTAAGTTAAAAACTGATCTGTAGCCATCCATTCTAAAGTGAGGAGGGTTCAAGTATTTATTAAATTTATGAGTTTCAGAATGAATCTAAAATCCCCATTGGGTTTGGATCGCAGAAAAAAAACTTGATAGAAATCCGGTTTTTGACTGTTTACATTTTTTGATGGCCCCCTTTTTTAATAATTTTGAAATTTCACTATGGCAATTGTAAATTTCCAAGGCGTAACTATAAATACCCTAGGAATATGCTTTTGTCTAGGTATTTCGTTAAGTTCTATCTTAAGACCGTTAATCCAACTTAGTATTAACTTGCTATTAGTTATTTTTTGCCAATTATGGCGGAAATATTTAAGTTGGCCCGAGTAATTATTAGTTACCTGTATTATTTGGTTTTGTATTTGTATTGTGTTTGGTATTATGGTTTATTCCTTGGAGATGCTTGGTCGTACCTCTTCTTCTGGAACCTGACCTTCTCCCCTCTGTATCTGTCCTTGTCCTGGCCCATGAATTGGAATTTTGGAGCTGGTCGCTTCCAGTTTAAAGAAGATGTGGAAGGTTGATATGAGGGAGACTTGACCGGTGTTCTTTTAATTTGCAAGGTTGCAACGTTTCTTTTGACTTCCCTGTTTTTCTTTTAGCATTGTTTGCAAATTTTCTCCGTAGAGGTAAGAGTTTATTGGGCACTCATTGACTGCCTTTTTTACTTGAGGGTTTATGTAAGGGTTTATCATAAACCTTCTGTTTAACGAGAGTGAATGATGGACATCGCATAACAGTTTATTTAGCGCTGTCTGCGCTGGATTCTTCATTAGCATTTGTAAATAGTCGATTAGTTATTATGCCCATGGTACTGATTCCTGAGCCTAGTTCATGTTGTACTTGTTCAGGAAATCGTCCTGTTTTTGAATATGAGGTGGAATGCAAACCTCAATTTCTTGATACAAAATTGGTGGTAGTAAGTTTTTGCAATTTTTTACTACCCCGTATTTTTTGAGCAATTCAGTCCTGTCCTCCTAAGATGCCCTTCGAGGAGAATAATTGTTGCCACCTGCTGACGAGTTCTTGGTGTACTTCTTCCCCCTCCGCCTCAGTTGCAAGGGGGTCTGATCCCAAAATTGAGATGAGATCGTCCTGTATTTGGGTTGAATTGTTTGGCGATAATAATCGCTCAACCTCTGCTTCGCCATTATTTTGGCTTTGTTGCTCGTTTTCTGAAGAAGTATGACTATCTGAAGCGCTTGAAATGCTTTCAGATTTGGAGGCTGGAGGAAAGCGACATAAACATCCGTTAAATTGGGTCCTTCATCCAAATTTTATAATAATATGGGCCCTGCACCCTTAAAACCTGTAGTTAATATTAAATGATAGCTTGGGCCCTGCGCCCATAATGTGCATTTAATATTAAATAATAGCTTGGGTCCTCCGCCTAAATTGCCAATGCTATAAGAGTAATATGTGTCTTGCAACCGTATATATGATTATTATATTTATAATAATGTAGGTCCTGCACCCTTGATATGTGGTTAGTATTAAATGATAGGTTTGGCCCTGCGCTGCGCCCCTGATGTATATTCAATCATTAAATAATAGCTTGGATCCTTCATTCAAATTCTATAAACAATACTATAGGAATTAGATAGATTGGGCCCTGCGCCCCTAATGCATATTCAATCATTACATAATAGCTTGGATCCTTCATCCAAATCCTATAAACAATACTATAGAAATTAGATAGATTGGGTCCTGCGCCCCTAATGCATATTCC
>MU186044.1:0-31270 GCA_016904865.1 Pissodes strobi | reverse complement strand
TTTTTTTCGGTCCAGCTTTTGAATAGGGGCGGATTTGGTTTTGAACAATAAATTATAAATAATTTTCTGAAATACTAGTGGGAGGTAGTGCTATGACACTAGTCATAGATGTTACTTCTGCACTAGTTCAAGGAATATTTTCAGCTGATGTTTCATGACTATCCTCAAATTCTGGCGATGGACAATCTGAGACAGAAGAGCAAGAGAATTCCTAATTCTGAAAAGTATACAGGCAGGAGTAAGAGCTGTTGCATCTGTGTGAAGGTGATGTAAAAATTGATATTCCATAGTTCCTGTATGAACACTGGGATGAGATTCATGATTTTCTATCAACAATGCACATGGTTATCTTTGACGTACCTAGCAATTTTTGAAAATAATTTCAAGTTCCGAATTAAGTTATTTGTTATCATCCATCTGTTGTGCGCAAGTTCAATAGATTTCGATATGGCCCTAGTCCTCATGCACACTCTGGAACACCACTCTAGGTGACAAGTTATTTCATTTACATAAATAATGCCACCTTGGGTTAGCAGTTCATTAAAGTTCTCTAGATGTAATTGAACCAACCTACGTTTCCCACAACTTTTGTAACATGAAATACTGTGGTCACACCAGCCTCATCCATCAGTATTGAAAATTTTGCATGATTGAAAGTTATGGTTCTCTTTACATTCTCAAACAAAAAATTTACTTGCAACATTGTTAAACGCAGTCAAACTAAAGAGAGTTGTTCCTTTCGGTTTTCTGTTTGACAACGGTAGATTTTTTTTTAGAAAGGCTAAAGCCAACCTTCTCCTTGTCGTTTATTTGATTACTCATGAGTCAGATATTCTAAGTAATTTTTGAACAGCTATTTGTAAGAGTGGCTGATTGTTTTCTTGCGCGTGAGTCCATAAAACATACTCGAGCATTTCCGAAATACTTTGCTGGCACTCTTTTTCTTTTGTCCCAAAATATCTGTTGATTTTTTGAATTCTTGAAGTTAATCGTAAAAAATATTATCAATGTCCATTTATCTCGCTTTTGTAATATTTACTACTCCTGTCGAAGTTATTTTGGACATTCTCTACGTATTTTCGCAAATCTTCAGGCAAGTTACTGTTGTTTTTGTCCTTGGTATTTTCGTACTATCAGGAAAAAAACACTGTTTGGAAATCAACGTTCATGAGGATAGAATGATAGTCCAATAAAGTTGGGTTTTGACTTCAACATTCAAAGAATAAAATCGATGGCTATTTTAAATAACTCAGTACCATTAGGAGATAGCATACTACAAGGTTTTGAGCGTCGCCATATGGTAACTTTTTGGCTATATCTCGAAAACTATAAATTTTTTATGCAAAATTATAATATTCAAAGTTGGAGAGCAGAAAATTCTCTACAAAAATGTTCTTATACATTTTTTTGCTAAATCTAGTAGTTTTAGAAATATTCTGGGTATAGGAAATATACAAAATTATTGTCCAAAAAAAAACTTTATTTCAAAAATGAAGACACAGTAGAAATAGAAATCTATTATGTCGTATCTTTTTCATCTCTAAGTATAAATAAATTTTATGGTACGTCATCGTCTTCATTACTTGTCTCGCCTAGGGGAAGTTCGTCTCCCATCGAAGCCTAATCATGTTCCAAACAGATCTCGTCTACAGGGTCAGCGTTGTTGCAGCCATGGCCAATGCAGTTATAGCACATATTGGAATAGTATAGCCCATTTCTTTTGAATTCACAGATAGTCTTGATATTTCCTCCATCCCTATTGTAAGCAAATTTTTATGATCCCACACCACCTTGCACCTAATGATGCACACGTACCGAGTGCTCTCTTGCTGAAGTCGTTGTGGGGGCAGAAGAGCTAGGCTGAACTGCTTATGAACTTGTTGCTTACCTATTTGTTTCACATAGAGTTGGTAGTGCTACTTGTCCAATGAAAGTTGATCTGTTGAACCATACAGGGTCCCAAAAAAAATTCACCAGCTTCAGCAACGTCATCTGGAGAGGCAGTAGGGTTGTACAAAATCAACAGCTTTCGTCTTCAAGTGTTGTTGGATTTAACTATCTTAAAAGGAGCAGCTTTGCGATTTCGATAGATGGAGGAAACTGTAGCAATTCCAGTAAAAGCATAAACTATAAATAGAAGATCTTTCTTTTCTCCAAGGTCATATTGGATTACTGAAACCATGGTTATGTTGTTATCTGCAGGAGCTAAAACTATAAGCAATACCAACAAATCTGTGTCATCACCGATTAATGTAGTCCCATTACTTTCTTGTGCTTCTGATATTGTTGTTGACACAATCAGCAAATCAGCATCTCCATCTCCTTGCAGAACCTGGCATCCTACACAGCAAGTGTGATTCCAAATGAGATATGTACCGCATTTTGTTTCCACTAGTAGAGAAAAAATCTCCTTGTGCAAGGGTCACCTGGATGTCGTTTTCTATATTCTCATGTATAAAATCTAAAAGGATCAAAATGATCAATATATCGAAAATTACTGGCATAGATCTATATGCCATTCGTTTCTTGAAACTTTAAACTAGTCATAGTCACTTTTATTTATATAGAATGAGACAGATGTCTGTGGAGATTCTCTGTAACATAATCGCCAATGCTTTTCTTGGCCTTGGCTTCTTTGCTTTAGATTTCGTTTAATAGCTAAGTCAAATTAAGCAAATCGGTGGAAAAAATTCCTAGAGAGTTGGATTTTTTCTTAAACGCTTTCTCTACACTAAGGTAGACATATACCAAAAGTCTCCGTGGGTGGGGGGTGAGCTCGAGGAGGGGGTGGGGGTTAAATGTACCATTTTAAAGTTTTTCGCTTAAATCTCGAAAACGATCACTCCTATCGATTTTCATAATATATAACAATTAAAGCTGACAAAATTTTCTACAAAAATAGTCCTATGCACTTTTTTCGTAGGACTAATTGTAAGCGAGTTATAGGGCGGACAAAATAAACATCATTTTAAAAAATCGGCTTTATTTGCATTTAAAACCGTAGGACAATGAATTCATTGATCCAAATTCTGATGAATCTTTCCTTATTTTTTCATTGCCCAAAAAGTGTTGTTGCTGAGTCATCACTGCCATCTCTTCGGTGAAATCAATATCGACTGATGTGGTGCGCGATGGTACGACGTTTCTGTTCTGCACGTTTCGTGCTGTTGGCAGTGTCCAAGTAGCCATCAAAACGACTGTGCAGCATTCACCATAGTGCTTTTTTATGTACGTGATATATCGATTGAATATCACTGAAAATGTTGATCCTGTATTCCACCTGACTCGATGTAACAGGAATCTACCGTCAATCACATTAGTGTGAACCTTGAGGTCCGGAGTAACGGGGTGAACAGGAAAAATATCATATAAAGCAGACTTCTTTGTCTTCCGCATTCCCTTTTTATCAAAGAGCGATAATGGAAAAGGCGCCAGTTCGTAACAGAGAAGATCTTGTAAATCCTCGTCGTTCTTCTTAGAAATAGCTATTCGTTGGAATATTAGAAGGGGATCAACGATCTCCACAACGTTGTCAATTTTTATAGTACTGCTCATGGAGGCCAGTGATAATACTTTGTCTTTTCGAGCCTGTTTTATCTCAACAAACTTTTGTCCTACCATCTTTCTCATCGTAATCCTGCCTTCTTGTAGTGCTTTGTGGCAATTTACATCGCGGTTCGCAACGACACCTATTGTGAGGGAAACTAATGCATGTGATTCTGGAAAGGGAGGGTGCCGAGAAAACCAATTAAGGAGCTTCCTTCTGTCCCCATCATCTCTTTTCTGCCGAGACACTCGATAATCGACATGTTGCTCCCCTGTAGAGAAGTGCAGGCCAGCGAAGTCTTCCAATGCAGAGCAAATTGTTGTTGACGTAGGTGCTCCGCCAATCCACCTCGCCAGTACAGAATCAGTTATCCCTCGCCCACCTGTTAACTTTCCATGGGTATTCATGCTACGCATTAAAGTGAGTTCTATTGTCATATCAGACCAGTTTCCAGACCCGGGCGAATCTGATCTGCTCACAGCGAAGTATTTGGTGAAATCGTCAAAGACCTGTGGCTGGGTATTGGGAAGAGAACGCATATCCTGCAGATATTAATGCGCGCACTTCGCATACTGCAAGTAGCCACTTGCATGGAAGAAGGGCAACATTTGCTGCACTGAGCACAAATGCAATTCCCAGTTCCCAAACTTCAAAAGCCCGTAGCTTGCTTACGGTTAGTTCTACGACAAAAGTGCATAGGACCATTTTTGTAGACAATTTTGTTAGCTTTAATTGTTATAAATTATGATAATCGATAGGAGTGATCGTTTTCGAGATTTAAGCGAAAAACTGAAAAATGGTACCTTTAACCCTCACTCCCTCCTCGAGCTCACCCCCCACCCTCAGGGACTTTTGATATATGTCTACCCAAGTGAGAAGAAAGCGTTTAAAAAAAAATTCAACTTTCTAGGAATTTTTTCCACCGATTGCCCTAATTTTGCATTATTTGACTGGGGTATAAGGGATATTCAAATATTACGTAACACGTCTAGGGGGGAGCAGGATCAGTAGAAGTGTTACAAGGAGAAGATAGGGGATTTCACGAGTACGTTACGTAACTTTTACCTTTAGGATTTATATCACTTGCCTTTATATACCAAAGGAAGAAATTTTATATAAAATTTCTAAAATTTTTTTAGCCACAATATTTTCAAAACCGCTAGGTTAAGCTAAAAAAATGCATGGGAACATTTTTGTAGAGAATTTTCTGCTCTCCAACTTTGAATATGGCAGTTTTTAGTGAAAATTTATAGTTTTCGAGATATAGCCAACGAGCTATAATAACATAGGTCTTGGGCCTGCTCTCCTCTCCATATTTTCCATACCCGACGCTCAAAATCTTGGGATTTTATAATACGCTATCCTCTAATGGTAATGAACAATTTAGAATAGCCACAGATTTTATTTTTTAAATGTTAGGGTGAGACTTTTTTTTCCTTAACTTTAACTCAATTATGAATTATTGTGCATTGTCAGAATTGCATTTTCTACCAAAATCCGTTTTGTGCTATTTTTATGGCAATAAATACAAATATTATATAATCTAAATAATATATAGTATGTAGCGTAAATGCAGGACAAGTAATATGTAGGTGGGGAGTATGGAACTGTTTATTCTAACCCGATGTCCAGTGTTCCCGGTACTCAAGTCTCCCCTACATGTTTTGCTTAAATGTATTTTTAATGTCTGTACGTTGAATAAAATTGACCTTAGCTAATGCATGCACGTATGCATGATTTAAATTTGTGTTATTCATACATTCTGACGACAATCATGCTACATTTTTAACACACAAGAATATTCAATATATCTCTGTAAAAATTCGTCATATTATTTATTCTATAGGGTGTATCACAAAGAACGTCTAGAACAATAGACGTTAAGAATACGGGATTAATTCTCAAAAATCGTTGAATTCAATATGTTACAGCGTGCTCCAAAAAGTAACGCTTCAATAAAGGTGCAGTTTTTTTAATTTAACGCCACTTGGGCTAATATCTACTTATTATCTTAATTTCAGATTTTGCGAAAATGATAATTTTACCGTTTTGACTACTTCCGCTTAAACGCAAGTTTATTAGAAACTAAGAGACGAAAAGTGTTCTAAGTTGAGCTTGATTCTACATGTATTCGAAATTATCAAAATTACTTATTTCACATGTCAATACGCCGAAAGCAAATTAATTTAGGCGATGGTGTATTATATTAAATATGTATAAAATTTAATTAGAATTCAAAAACTTCAGAATATATAGAGCGCTTTATTTAAAAATCTATAGCAAGTGAGGCTACTTTTTGGAGCAATCTTGTAACGAAGTTACTATATTTTTAAGGCATGATATGCGCGCTAGGTGTTAACTTCTTTATTTTACGGGCTGCCGACTCCATTCTTTTTGTACATTCAAACATAAACCCATGGGTTCCAGTTCAATAAAGTATTCTATCGCGAAATACCGGGAAGATGGGTTTCGCCTTTTCCACAGTCACTTCATAATACTGCTAATACATTACTGAACAATCGGTCGTGACGCGATCCCATTCATTCGCCAAGCTAACAAATCTGTGTTGCATCGCGCTGATAACGTACTGAAGGCAAAACTCACCCGCGCTGTAATGCGGCCATTCCGCTCCACCAACGACTCCCGCCATCACCTCCAAGACCGCCCAACCTGAACAGGACTAACCCTGCTTCCTGTAGACCGCCTCCGCCAGTCTTGTCTATATAGGCCTTGAAGTAGGTATTTTCATTTCTCATCCCATTCCTCTCTATCTCTTTCCGAGACTAATACTTGTTTGTTTACTGCTAGTCTCACCTTTGCTCTCTCTCTTTCTATCCGAGACTGGTGCCAGGACCCATTTACGGCTGGGCTCATTTTTACTCTCCCTCTTTTGCTCACACCTAACCTACCATTTTTTATAGAGGGTTGAGAATATCTGCAGGCAGACCCCCCATGCATTGCTGTTCTAGCGCTTGGGAGAATGTGGGGATGGAGTGCCGACTATGGCTTGACCCCGACCCACTAAAAATCCCTTTCCTCTGTTCTTTCTCGCTGGATCCGTCCTAGGGTACTCCTTTAGAGTTACTGTGTTTTTTTGTCTTTATTGAGCCTGACCAGCAAGCAAGCCTAGTTTTTTGGATACCTTTTCTCTCATAGTTTTTTCCAAACAGCCAAAAATCGTGTCCTAGTTCTTTTCACTTGTTAGCAACAATTCTCCAATGTTGCTCTTTGTGGCTCTTACCCCTAGTATATGTGTAGTTGCGTCTCGATGAGCAGCAAAATTTGGACAAACAAAGATTGTGTGTTCTGGATCGTCGTTTGCACCACAGTACTAGCATTTGCCGTTGTTCATTTTCTTGTTCTAATAAAGATATGTAGAGAATGCTCCGTGACCGGTGATTGCCTGGGTAGTAAAATTGTTGAGATCTCCTCGCGTTCTGCTCTACCGTGATTTAATATTTTAAATAAATATCTTAGCCCAACCCTGATAGTTTTCCCACCTTGTTTGCCTATTGCGAAGCATTTGTTCTTTTGCTGGGCACCCAAGTTTTTCCATGACACTTATGGAAATGTAGAGCCATTGTGTCACTAACAAGTCTGCAGGGGGTAAGTAAGCTATAGCTCCTATCGCTATGGTCGAGAATGTGCGATAAGCACTAACCCAAACTAATCCAGATTCCTTATTCAGCGGCGTAACTACAGGGGGGGGGCCTCCCACAATCATCGCAACCCCCCCCCCCCCCCCCCCCCCCCCCCCAGGAAAAGGCTGACTTTGATTTTTTATCTATATCACAATAACATGCCCACCCGAGGCTCTCCCCAGGTCAGATGGTTAGTTACACTGCTGTCCTTATTTGATTATTTATGGCGTCTTTATATCTTGTGTATATGGTAACCTCAGCCCATGCTGGTGCTGCATGTAATACTGCCGATATGACGGTGTTCATAATTAACTACTTTTTTCGAGAGCTTGGGCCGCCGATATTAGGCATGATTCTTCTGAGGAGATTTGCCATCTGTCCAGCTTTTTCATATACTTAAGATACATGACCCGTCATTTTCCTGTTCTTGTCAATATAGAGTCCCAAGTACCTAACCATTTAACTGATAGTCAACTTATTGATTTTTTGTCGACCCACAATAGCACCATTTCTGTTTTTTTTATGTCAATTTCTAAACTTATGTCTGTGAATTGACTGATAATTGAGTTTGTAACATATTCGGTCTTGGCCTCCAGGTCGTCGCGGCGTGTGTAATTAGAGTCACACCAATTTCCGATTGCTTTCCAGGATTTTGTTGAAAAAAATGTTCTGAGTGTAGGATCTAGGATTGACCCTTGTGATGCACAGCGACTTCAAATCCATGTATTTTTCCTTAGTAATTTTTCTTGCTCTGCATTTAAAACTTCGAGGGAAATTAAGTTTTTGTCTCTTTAATCTAAACGACTTGTATTCGTGGTTGAAGGTGGCTAGTTTTGTAAAATATTGTTAGTGGCTCATGTTTTTAACTTTTATTTCCATAAAATCGTTTTATTTTACGGGCTCTCCTGTGTCTGAGGTTCTTATGGACAAAATGTTTAACTCTTTCGTTTTTAATCTTGAAAGTCGTTGTGCTGAAGGTCAATGCTGTAGAAACGGCACTGTGGACAGAATCTTCTCCATTTTGACCATGAAATTACTCATAAAAGTATAAGGAGATCTCTTATATATTAGAAGTTTCAGCTACAGCATATAAAAACATTGTGGCAATAATGGAATTCTTATTTTGTCCACTACATCGATCTGAAAATAGGGCAACCCATTTAATGTGCTGTTTAGAGTCGTAAATTTGAAGAGCCTTAAAACACAGGAACTTACTTCAGATGCCCCTCTTTTACTCTCTAGTTCACTCCAAAGAAAACAGTGACATTCCTTTGAAGCAATATCGTACACCGTGAAATTGTAATTTGCACGACGTCTTTTAAAAAACAACGCACATTCCCTTGACTGGGGTGGGTAAATTGCTTGTTGTAGATCAAAATTTGAACATGCAATTCCATTATTATTCTTTAGAGCTTTCTCTTTAATACGACTTTTTATTACCCTTATTTAATTGTTTTCGTCGCAATGCTTTTCATACCTGTCCTTTAGTTTTCCTCACCTTCCTTTTCACATCTTTCTCACCTCACATCCTGTAAGATATACGCAGCGAACACTGGTCTTTCTTTGGCCGGTGAACTGAAAGCTTTAATGATCTAAACACCTTGTAGTATAGGTCAATCGAAGGTTTGTCGTCATTCTATAAACATGGCATACATTTAGAAACAGTTAACTCTGGATGAAGATATTGCTTACTCGAACTTGATCGGCAGTAGTGGGACTCAATCCTTGGAAATCTTTGGATGTGTTTGTGAAGTGCCTTCTCTCGCGTTATAACTTTATTTGATTGCCTACCAACTCTTTTTCTCCTTCCATGATTGAATTTAACTTTTCTAAAGAAGTTCTCATTGTCCGTTCAGAGATGCCAAAAGTGTACAAAAAAAAGAGTCTTACGTACTAAATACTGGTTGCCTTCGATTGTAAGGTCATATTTACGGCTACAATTTTACGAACTGGCGTAACCAATATATGTATGTTTTATAATTTCACAAAGTGGCGTAACTTGGGTTACGCCCCTTCGTGATATTTTATTTTTTAGTAAAATGAGATAAGTCAATTATTATTTTGCTATAGCTCTAAAGCTATTAAGAACTGACTTACGCCACTTCGTGATATTGTAGAGCAACCTTTTTTGAGTACTAAAATTGACCTAACTCAATTTTCGTATTTTCTGAGATACGCCACTTCGTGTTATTGGCGGACGAAATATCGGAAAACCAAAACCTTCTTGCGCACATAATAGACTTTTCAAAACACTGCTTTAAAAATGCTTACTTCATGTACGATAGTCAAATATACAGACAAACCAGCACCGATGGAATCACCGCTATCACCAGCAGTAGCAGAAAAAGGCACTAGAATCTTAAAACGCAAACTATGGATTAGTTTGGGTTACTTTGGGTTTGGGATAACGTATTCGTCGTATGTTATTTTAGTAAAACAGAGCTGCTCAAGTTCTTAGAACACCTAAACTCGATGACTACAAGGATCCAATTCACACTAGAGCTCGAAGAGAACAATCAGATACTTGTTATTGATGTTCTTAGAAAACCTCAGAATGGACGCTTGGAACATACTGTATACAGAAAGCCAGCACACATAAACAGTTATATAAACTCCCAGCCTCATCACCACTCATCGCAGATACACTAATTTCAAGATTGATCCGACTTACAGATAACCACTATAAAGGACAGGATCTAGGGAAAATAAGTATCTTCAGAAGGTATTATCTATTTCTTAATTGGTTCTTATCTATGGATTAAATTGCTGATGCGTTATTTTTTTTGTATACAATACCTTTAAATATCTGCTGTAGGTGATAACCAAAATCACTTCAGGGGTTTTCAAGTGAGAATCCCAAAACAGTGATATCACATTTGTAAAGTCTGGATTAAATTTACTCAACCATCATTATTTTCGCTTTATATCTAAATCGATGCCATAATCACCATAGATCCAAAGAATAAGACGAAATGATAACGTCATGTATGACGACACAAAGAGCTTTACTTCGCCATTATATGATATTCTTGGCAGCCTAGTCTAGTCTACATTATTATGAATAATTTACAAATTGTGTTCAGAAATAAATTCGCGAAGTAATCGCAAATGGACTTTTATCAAAAATTGTCCTACCTATAGCATTTACCTTTATTTTAATGCCGTTCGTAACTCCGAGCTTTGACATTATCGGTTTATTTAAGGAAGGCAGTGTCAGCTTGTTTAGCAGGAAAATGCGTACATGTATTGAATAACGAACTTGGCCGCTTTGAAATTACCAGGACTAGGAGGAAATTAAAGTCTTTATTGAACGGGAAGCATTGAATGGCCTCTGATTTAAATAAACTCATGTAGATCTGTACTTGTTTTAGAGTATTGTACATTGTTATATCCGTCATTATTTCATTTCTAAATTATACGATGTTAGCGATATTTAGAATGCATACATTTCTGTTTTTAGTATTTATCAATTTGAAAATAATTACATTTTCAGATAATTTTTTAATGAAAGTGGCACATACACTAAAAGAGTTCCTATGACACTCGACGAGCGAAGATGTTGATTGACATGGTTCTTGAATAGCTAGCGTTGTTGGGCGCCAATTTGTAATAACTTATATTCCGTTCTAAAGTTCGGCGCCAATTAGCTACGAAATTAAAACTAAAAATAGGAATTCTACAATCGGATAAATTACTCTGGTGTATGGACTCCCAAGTCTACTTACCAGACAGCACTTACCCAGAACTGTACCAAATTTCTTCTTCCAGCACTAGCTCAGCTCAGGTTTGGTTCGACGTTTATCTTTTTCCACTGAACAAGTTTCAAATTGTATAGGATGATATGAATCTAAATCAAGATAAGTTATAGTCCAAGTCAAAGTTGGACACCCCCAAGTTTAGTTTTATTGGCAAAGCCCTACCGTTATCGTTTTGGGCACAGTTAAAAAAAAAACTTGGAAATAAAATGAACTTTAAACTCCAAAATCGGATATGTATATACCTGGCGTAGTCTACGTTTCACGTGCTCTGTTATCAAACAAGTTCTAGAACTCAAATCCAAATAAAGCAACATCAAAATTAAGGCCACTACTTTTATCAAAGAAAAGGAAAGTAAGCTCCTCTAGCCGTGTAAAATTTCTAAAACGGAGTTTTATCCACAATACCGAAACAGAATTATTGCACTCGACTCGCGTTTCGATAGCTATGTTAGCATCATCAGGAGATGATTAAAACCAACCCCAACATAGCGTATAAAATTTACTTAGAACGAGAGAAACAGCTACCCCGTAATGAAGTTTTGTACTGTCACAATCTACGATTATCTAAACACCCTCCTGTCAATGTGATAATCTAATTTGAAATTTTAAGGATGTGACATAAAAAATTTACAATTTAGAACATTAACACTAACGACTCACTCTGCCCGAACCCTGCAACAGCGATAACTCTTACCGGACGTTACCACACAGACTATTCTATACTAATTCAGCCCAGATAGAATAGCCTCTCCGTAAGCACAATTTGCAAGTTTCTAAACAAAACCAAATCCTCAAAATGCTTTGTTACAATTTTGGTATTATTGCCTATCAAGAAAATAAAATTAGATAACGTTCTCGGTTATAAAATACACAAAAATCTAGTACCCGAGAGAGTATACTAATGAAACTATGTCGGCGTAGTTACACTTCACAGATGGTTACTATATTAAACTCTAGTAACTGAGATATTCAGTAGCAAATATTACGGTTATTATTCAAGCTGTTAAAACTACTATCTTTGTTAAGGAATTTCGATAAATATTGAAAGTCTTTACGGTGTTGCTAAAATTTTGTCAATTCACGAACGGAAATTATATTCATCAACTATAAAGGACACCTAGCTGTTTTTTTTCCTGGACGTCTCGAAACCCAGAGAATATTTCCATACCATTTATCGGACTTCTAAAAAAACTGTCCTCGGACTTGCCACTGTCAATTAACCAGCTAGAAAAATAGTCCTTATCCTGACATCCGACATATTCTGCTGTCTCCAAAAACAAATCTAGATAGAAACCCAGATTGTAAAAAATCCAAAGTGTACAATACCACACTACGGGAAATCCAAAGCTAAAACCCTAATGCGGAAATTAATCCTTCAAAACAACTTAATATGAAATATAAACAGAGGTTAATTGGAATTATACATTCACAAAACAACTTAAAACAACTTACCCAACCTTCAACCTTACAAAACCTTCCTGTACAGCTCTTAATAAGACGCTCAGTCTATGCTGTACCTATGATTAAGGGATAATCGCCATTATAACCGTTGGTTGAGTCCAATATTTTTCCACTGTACCAACCTCTCTCGTCTCCTAGAAGCTAAATCGGCATACAAAACCGAAAGGCGCCGACACGAGAACGTGTGAAAAGTGATAGCAATCAAAAAATACATTTTAATTGCTGTAAAACAAAGTTTTCTAGTAGTGTTGTGTGTATAATATGTGGAAGTGTGTTCCATAATTCATGTGCAGTACGAGATTGGGATGAAAAGGTCAAATTTATTGATAGTACCCGCATTACTTGCTGCCAGAGTGATAGTGACGTTATGAGCGGAACCGATCCAAAAACGATTGAAATAGCTTATTTAAAGAAACTACTCATAGAAGCGGAAAATAAGAATCAACTTCTCAAAGAAAATGCCAACCTGTGGAAGGAAAAATACGAGTATTTGATAATGGGAAGGGAAAATGATAATCATACCCCCTTTTCCCCACGTGCACTGGTCAATCCATCCTTTTCTAATTCTAATCACAAGAACAATAAGAAAAATGCGTCAACTGAAGCTGAGTTAAGTCTGGTAGATGGCCGTCAACGGGAACCCAATGATAGATTGAACACCGAAATCGTAGGTTCTGAAAACCCGACTGCGAAGGGTTCAAATGGCTCAGACCTATCGAACGCGAATAATTCAGGCCTACCAATCGCTCGTTGCTCCAATGAAACGGCTTGTGACCGCCGCGAAAATGAAGTTTCTGTTGACAGTGTCATTGAACCAAACAAAAACAAACAGGATATATCAACAATTCCATCTTTCAGCTCTGTTATGACTATGAACAATAATAATTGGGAAACACAGAGGAGGAGGGGATTTAAATATAATCCACGGACAAGGACATACTCGGGACATACTGACGATAAACAAAACAAATAGACCAGCACCAATCAGATGTACAAGTGAAGAGATAGTCTTGAAGGCTGCCCCAGAGATGGCTTTTCTGTTTCTCTCAGGATTTGCCCCAGACGTGAAGGAGAAAGAAATACTCGACTTCCTCCGAAATAATAATTTGGATCAACACTGTCGTTGCGAAAAGATTAAAACAAAGAAGGACAAATACCGTGCATCATTTAAACTATCCATTCTTCGTAGTGAAAGAGAAAAATAACTTTGTTCATCTTTGTGGCCTATAGGTATACTTGTAAACCATTTTCTCAATCTTCAGCGCCAACGATAAATGGCAACAAAATTAACAAAGAAAAATATATTGAACACTCGGTTGAACAGAGACTCAGGGTACTTCACGTCAATGTCAGATCTCTTAGACATAAAATCAATGAAATGGAAGCTTTCCTCTTTGATAAAAATGTTGATATCTTGTGTGTCTCAGAGCACTGGTTGAATGAAGGGGTAGTGGATTCTGTGTGTATTACTGGCTTTAAAGTAGCTGCCTACTCAACCAGGAAACAACACACTGGTGGAGGTACTATGATTTTCGTCAGAGAGCGTTTAGCGACAGGCGCAGCAGTTGTGAATTCTCTTATTAATGTTGACAAATGTATCGAGTATTGTTCTGTATTTGTACCCATATATAATATTTATGTTTTAGCTTTTTACCGCTCACCCTCCGGCGGCCTTGACACCTTCTTATTAGCAGTAGAAGATATATTGTCAGGATTTAGGTCTAACGCAAACCTAATAATTGCAGGGGATTTTAACATAAAATTCAACACAGCTCAATATGAAACAATTAGGTTCTGTGACACCATGGTGAGCTTTGGTCTTGAACAGACAATTTTCCAACCAACACGATTAGAGTCGTGTCTTGATAATGTCTTCTTCAGCTCAGATATGGATCTCTGTTCTGCAAGTGTGGTTGAAATGAATGTGTCGGACAATAGGGGTCAGTTGGTGGAGTGTAGAGCCTTAGCACTTGGGTTCAATTCTATCCAATTACCAAAAATATGCAGACCCATAACATAAGGGGGACTCTTTGTTTTTTTTAACCTAATAAATAATATCAGTTGGGATTTTATTGCAAATGACAGCGATGCTAATGAGGGATTTAAGCTTTTCATGGGGTTGATTGGGAATGCTTTTCTTGAGGCTTTCCCGGAGAAGACGTACACTGTTAGGAATGATGGTTCGGGTGGGATCAGTTGGTTTGGTGACAATCTTAGAGAGATGAGGGAGCACCTCAGTTTTCTGGGAGATTTGCGGGACCAATATGGTTTTGCTGGAATTGCACAGGAGTACAAAGCCTATAAAGAACTTTACAAAGAGGCCATTAAAAAGTCGAAAATAAGTGCAAATGACAACTTAATCCGCTCGTCAATAAATCCACAAAAAACCATGTGGAAAATAATAAATAGTCAAAGAGGCAAAAATAAGGAGTCTCCCAAAACTAATATCACTCCCAATGATTTCAATGTCTATTTCTCCAGCATAGCTGGTGAGATTGTACACTTGATTACCTCAAAGATTTTGCAATGCCTGCCAATTCTTTCTACTTTGGTGAGGTAACGTTCAATGAAATAAGGGATATTGTTAATAACCTAAAGAACAAGGAAAGTCGTGACATATATGGTTTAAATATAAAAGTAATTAAATCAATAAAAGAAATTATAATAATACCTTTAACAAAATTGATCAACCAATGTTTTAAGCAAAATGTATTTCCGGATGTGCTCAAAGCGGCTATTGTTACACCAATATTCAAAAAAGGAGATTCCTCACTACCCGAAAGTTATAAGCCAATATCCCTTCTACCAATCATCTCTAAAATTGTCGAAAAATGCATGGCTGTTAGAATAGTACATTATTTTGAATCGAATTCTCTCTTTTCTCGGTATCAATTTGGCTTTAGGAAACATAAGAATACAGTTCTGGGAATTATTAATCTTGTCTCAGATATAATAGAAGCCTTTCACGATAGTGTTAAGTCTCTTAGTTTTAAGCATTTTAAATCGAGGGTGAAGGAGTATTTGTTACAAAGGGCTTTTTACTCTATTGACGAATATTTTGGATCCAATTTTAACTTGGCTTTTGACCCTTGAACGTTTTAATTTTGTATTCACATTTGCGAATATTTCTTTTATTAATAACCATGTAAAATTTGTTTGTAACTCTGAAAAGTATTGTCTTTTTTATAATTGAACTTTGTGTAGTGGATAATTCCAATTTTTATCATTTTTTTTCTTCCTGACATGTGTAAGCTATTGTATTAACATGAATAAAGTATTGAGTATTGAGTATTTAATTCCAAAACGAAACCTTCTCCTAGGGAGCTACTCACTCGTTCCAGGAAAACTATTGTCCACCCAAGAAAACAACTGACTCCCAAAACCAATAGCAACCTATTCTCATGTTTTCCGATTCTTCTTGATTAATAAACAGAAAATTCTGTAAACACTTGAAAATTGTCCGACTGTCATTGATCTAAATACCTTAAGCAGCAGTTTCCCTGCTGCTGTCGTGAAACTAGTCAGGTTCGGTCTTATCGAGAAATAATAGAGATGGTTATCCAAGCGATATACCTATTGTAACCAAACCCTATTCGCCAATTGCGCTTTCAGCTGGTTCATATGCCTAACTCACTCAGTCGTTTGTGATTTTACTCTTTTTAAAGGCGTGGGTTAAAGTTTATGGCAGTTAGAACGGGCGCCACTAAATTTTTACTGTACGGCATTTATTAGAAATTCTATCTGTCTGAAAATCGGATAATAAAATTTAGAAAAAATACCCTATGAAAACGAGAAAAAAAAAGAGAATGAAATTGAATTATAGCTTAAATAGAGTTGCCAAAATAAACACCAGGAATACAAACAAACAGTTTATTTAAAAAATACTACTTGGGTAGAACAATCTTTCTTAAAATTTAGAAGATTTTCTGATTAGTTATGGTTAATATTATGCTAAGAAATATTTATGGAATATCACTTAAACTGACCTATATACGCCACAAGTGGTAGTTAATGTTCAAATTACACTTTATTAATTGCTGTGTTAATTAAGTTTCATCTTGACACTTTAACACTAGAAATTACAACAATCAAGTGTCAATTAAACAATTTAGGCCTGGTACTCACTGCGATTAAACTTCGAATCAAAAAGTAGCACTAGTTATGGTACTTTAGCAAGTTTCTGATCAATAAATGAACATTACAAATTACTATATAAAAATCTCAATAAATTACCTTTTAATTAAACTAAGAGAGGAGTTATCTTTAAAAGAAACGAGATTAAAGAGAGGAGTTATCTTTAAAAGAAAAAAATATTACCCAGCTTAAATATATAACAATGTATATGTTAAAATTTGAGAATATATATATCCACTAAACTATGCTTAGCTTATTCCCTTGGCAGCTGGAATGTAGAAGTTTTCTAAAATGTCTCCAAAATGCTAAACTAAAAGGGATTTACTGAATAAAATATATAGAAATAAATATAGCCGCATTAAATAAGTAAAATGGAGCTCAATTGATCGATATCAAGGCGAAATGTTCAATATTAAGGTTTAAATAAGTGAAACTAAATTTCTGCCATGAGTTTTAGAGATAATTTAGATACTACGAAGGGGGGAAAATTACAGTTTATTATAGGACTGTCTCTTAATGAATTCACTAAATAAGTTCAGCGAACTAAAATTCGGTATCTCTGGAAGTAATATTTCCAGTAGGTGCTTCTCGGTATATTCAGTCTTTTCACTTGGTATTAAAGGTAGTAGCACGATAAGTCAAGATCAAAGCTTAACATATTAGCTGTGCTGATTTACTATTTATTGAAATTGATCCTACCAGACTTGACGATGTGTTTTGTCCTCGGTAATTGGAAGACCTAGGCAAGGTACCAGGCTACACTCTCTGTCTGCTCCAAGCGAAGAAAACGGCTGGAATCCTACTCAGATAAGGAAGGCCCCAAACAAATGGGCAGTGGTCCCTTGGAAAGACCCTAGTGAAAAATGGTATTTTTTATAGCCCTGTTACTTAGAAGCACATGAGTTGGACCTACCTTTTAAAATAAAATGGTTATCACTCCGCTCTGCACACGATGTTTCACAACAGCATAGCCAGTACCAAAGACATTTAACCTGAAGAGACGGGACAAATGGTTCTTTGTTTTCCCCCAACATTGAGGCACATTCTATGGTCCATAGATGTAGCGTTGCCAAATTTTAAGTTTACGAGTTACTGTACATACTTTTTTCATAATAAATTATAACACTAAATACTTATTTTCCCCATTTTTGATTCATCAAAAACCGGTTCTGAAGTTCTTACATGTCAATCTGACAATGCCGCTTCCCTTGGTTCCGCCTTGTTTTACCCCCAAAATATTTATAGTATGCACGTAGTAAAGTAACTGCACCAATAGATTGAGAGCATTGGAGGTCGACGACCGACGGCTCTTCCCCATTCGATAAGTATACTAACTTGGTAACGTTTCAAAACCAGTGAAGGCACTGCTGTAAATATGTTTTAATAGGTATTTAATAGAAGAAAATAGTTACTAAGCTACTTTTTGAATATGTCATTAACCAGATATTTGTCATGTTTGTATGTTTTTAACTAAAATTTGTATACTTCAGTTCCTTTTTATTTGTCTCAAAAATAATGATAAGCAATTTATTTTTAGGCTAGCAGTGGTATGATTTAATTTTTCGTTTAATCATTGAGAGCAAAAAAACCCTATGTGTCACAAAAAGGTTTAAATCGGGATAAAATTGCGTATTTTTGGTATCTCATAAATTTCGTGTTCAAATTTGAAATTATTCAGGAAATAAGTTTTCGGAAATTTTATTTCATTATTAGCTGCTGAATAGTATATTATGCAATGATCATTCATTGCAAATGTATGTTGAATATACTTTTTTCTACGACTGCCCTGAAAATAGACAAAAACGCACTAACAACTGCTCTTGAAAACTGGACATTTCAAACATCGTGTGAAAAGTATACTTTGCACACGGCGTGTGCAAAGTATACTTTTCACATTCACACGCTTATTCGGGTATTTAGATTAAAGGGCTTCGTCTCCGTTTTAGAGCTTCGCCCTCAAAGGTCCCATTACCAGATCTCTAAAAAAGGGGGCCCAATTATAGGGCTTCACCCCCCGGGAGCCGCTTTTTGCAAAACTGTAGAAAATGGGACTCTTATACCAGAGGCCCCCTTTTAAGACTTGGGGCCCCATTTTAGGGCTTCGCCCCCGGGGGCTCCATTGCTAAATCTGTAAAAAATGGGACTCCCGAACCATAGGCCCCATTCTAGAGTTTCGCCCCCCTGGGGCCCCATTTTAGGGCTTCGCCCTCGGAGCCTCTTTTTCAAAATATTTGGAAAAGAGGGACCCCACTCCGGTGGCCCCATTTTAGGACTGTGCCCCTAGTTATAGTTTAGCGAGAATCTCTTACTCACGTAGCTTCTTTCATTAGGAATAACATTTTCTGATAAATCAATAATAAAAATGTTTCCCATATAACATATAATTTTCTACCACAGTCCCAGTGGGGCACCCTGTATGTAGCAGTCGTAGAAAAAGTATAGTGTGCTACACGTGCTGAAAAGACTTTTTACACTCATGAGACTTTATGACACTCGCTTACGGCTCGTGTCACCAAACTGTCTCAATCGTGTGAAAAGTCTTATTTTCAGCTCTTTTCGACACTATTTTTGATGACTGGTTGCTATGATATTAACAAAATTGTGCAATGTCAAAGCTCACTAGCAAATATTTCGACATCGTTTTGAATGGGATTCCTAATAATACAGACGTCAAAAGTAACGAGATGGCCGTCCCACTTTATCGCGACTTGAATAAATAAATGTTTTTCATTAAAAAACGTGCAAAATAACACTCTTCGCCCAGTTTTGTTTGGTTTCAAATGGACGTTTTAAAGCCTGAATTTGTGCGACGCGACACGACGTGTAGCTTTTTTGTATTTCGTGAGTGATTTCCTATAAATATTTTTTATAAACTTTATATCAAAGTAACGATTGGGTGCGGTGTGAGGTATGCAAAATCTCCAGCTATTATCATCCGAACCTGAGTTTCCACAAGTAAGTAAAAGTAAATGAAACACAGTAGTACAGTGGGCACCATTTTGTGATGTGATTAATTAATATTTTATAATACTTACCTATGTATGTGATATTAATGGATAATCTGATATATTTGCAGTCAAATACCAACCTCTATTAAATCATTTTTGAAGTGAATACTTCTTTGGTTTCATCGCAGTGGTTTTGCAAGGACACAGAAAAATTTCGTGACACAGCAAAATAACTATTTTGTGTTAACTAACCTTCAGAACCCATATCTAACCCAAACTAACTCAATCTAACCCACACACTATAAATAAAATATAAATATATTTTAAATAATGTACTCGAATAAATACCATCATTTCAATTACTTTATTGATTTATTATTATGATGGACTCACATTTTCAAAGTCTACGTCTATGAACTGTCCTTGCTTTCGTTCAGGCGGGGGCGGGCAATACTACATTTAGTAGTGGGGATGAAGTTTGACAAAAGTTTGTACACCATACATAAAAATATAAGGAGGCGGGACAATCGTTTTGTTGATATTTTTGCAAGATTTCGGATTTTTATGAATGAGTTGTCGGGTCTCTTTAGGTTAAATGTTTTTGGCCAGTACTCTAAGACAAGATATGCGTACTAATTAATAAATAAATGCTATCTGGCAATCATCAACCAGCAGTTGAAAGCTTAATTGCTATTAGGCACCTTTATGGACGGTAGTCCAAACGAGAAGACCAGTTAATTTTCACTTTCGTCGATATATCCTATTTTCATGCGCATCTTCGGAAGGCGCCTGCTGTCAAGCGGGTCGGAGTACTGAAATCCACTCGGAATAGTAATGTTGTGATAATCGATACCACAATTTAACGGATACACAGCATTAAGAAAATTGCGATATAATATTCAGGTACAATTACAACGTTACACTATCTATAATGACTTATTGTTTTATTGCCAAAGCTAAATATATGTTCTATAAATAAAAAGAATTTACACCCGTAACAACAGATGTCCTGGGAGTGAGTTCCACAATAATGCAAGGCGCCAAACAAAGGAGTCCTTGTAAAGCGATGTTCTAAGTGTTTCCAGTTGTACCACAAACGGGTGCGCTCTTGTTGTCTGTCGTGACTATCTGACAGGCATTGCTGGGGCAGGATAAGGCGGGTCAAATCCCGGGAACCTCTGCCGTAAAAATATCTGCAAAAGAGGGAGATCTATGCTAAATGTCTGCGAGGTTCCAGACTATCCAGATCCTGGGTCAACTCCGGGTCGCCGGCGAGATGCACAGCTCTCTTCTGAATAAAATCCAGCCGCTTTAGGGTTGGCTTAGTTGGATTAGCACCAGATATTGGAGCAGTATTCCAAGCACGGTTTTATTTGCGCTAAATTGGGCGACAAAGGTACTATCAACTACAAAACAGGAAACATTATTATTGGTTTCGGTCAGCAGATTATTAATATAGATAAGAAACAGAGTAAACGAAAGGTTTGCGCCCTGAAGCACGCCTGCATTAATGGTAAATGTGTCAGAGATGTGTCCATCAACTGCAACGTGGAGATCGGTTCTTGAGGAAACTGGCGAGCCAGCTGCAAAGAGGCGCTGGCAAGCCGAAGGACACCAGTTTGTTGAGAAATCCGTCATGTCAAACTCTGTCGAACGCCTTCGAGATATCCAACGCAAGCGCTCGAGATTCATCGTAGTTCTCAATTGCCCTACTCCATATATGGGTGACATAGGCCAATATATCCACCGTTGAACTCGCTTTGCGGAAGCCGAATTGGTTATCGCTAATTATTCTGTTGGTTTCGAGGTACTTGACTAGTTGCTGATTGACATGTTTCATAATTTTGGAGATTATTGGCAGCAAGGCAATTGGGCGATAGTTTGAGACTTGGTTTTCTCGCCTTTTTTGGAACAGGTTGCTCTCGAACGACTTTCCAAGAAGATGGGTAAATCGCTTTTCGGTATGACAGAGAAAAAAGTCTGGAAGAAATGGGTGTTAGTTCGTTGGCGCAGTTATTTAACACAATGGCAGGTATTCCGTAATATATTGGAATATATGTAAAATAATTCTACACCTAATCTCGATACTTAAGAATCTATAGTCGAAAGAAAACATTATAGATATTCTAGCCACACCATGCATCGCTAGGATGCGCAATTTTCAAGCGTGCAATATTAGATTAAAATTATTACATAAAAGCCAATAGTTCAACGTATTCAGTAACGAACATGGCGAGTAACTTCTTTTCCGACTGGCTTGAAAACCGTTAAAACCACATTAGTAACTACTTTTTAAGGCTGCATACTTTTCACACAGCTTATAATAACAAAAGATGCAACACGCAGTGTGAAACATACTTATGTTTTATAAAATAACTGACATTTATAAAGCATTATTTTACGAATTAAAGATATGATATTTCCAACCAATTTCAATCGTTTTTCAATCTAAATACTTGACAGGCATTGCTTACAATTCTTATATTGTAAAAAAATCTCGAATAATCTACAAATTTAATGTAAAAATAAACAGGTATTTAACCAAAACCAATCTCATGCAGTGGAAGAAAAAGTATATTACCGCTTTTCACACTAATATGACTTGCATCACAAACTGTCACACGCATATAAAAAATACTATTTTTAACACTTGTTGCATAATGGACTGCGATATTTTTGTAGAGCACATAGATAATAGCTATCAAATATCTACAGGTACAAAAATATCTCAACCTCTCTTTTTTAGTATCGTAATTAGCATTTTATTTGAAAAGGAAGCTTTAAATGATTTCTAACAAGTAAAACACACTGTGTAAGAAGTTAATACTGCACCTACAAGAAACTTTCCATACGAGACAAATATATTTTTCAATCGTGTTGTACACTATACTTTTTACAAATGCATCAGTATAGAATATCTAAATAAACATATTTTTATTTATTATTCCATATTTTTATATAAATAATAATAATATAGATTTATTCACAAAATTCGCACAAAAATACAAAATCAGCTGTTAGCGACAAACACAGATTTTTATTTTGCAGTGTACTTTGTATGACTGTATGTAAAATGTTTTACACTCTATGTGTATAATGAAATATTTTCAATTTGAGTTTGTTGTGTGTTTTTTATTACTTGTCCTGCCATTTGCAAAAAAATTCATCCCTCGTTATCTAAAAGAATCTATTACTCTCGGTCTATAGTCGAAGGAAAAAGTATTATCCTACTTACCTTTTCGTAACCACGCCACAGCTTATTATAAGCTGTGGCCACGCCATCGCTTAGATTAATATATCCCAATTTATAAGCGATTCAATTTTAGATTAAGAAACATTACACAAAAACAAACAGTTCAACGTATTCACTAAGGAAGATAATCAATATGGCAAGTAGTATTTTTAACTGTTAGTCACCTCTGTAGAAATATTTTTAACTTTTCTAGTATTGCAATTATTAGAAAGTGTTTATTTGGAGGAAGGGTGAGAGCGCTATATTACCCTACGTCTCAAAAATGTAACACTCCTCGTAGAATGCTAAAAAAGCATGCTTTAAAATTTTGCTTGAATTAGCTTACGGATTGAACTAATTGGGAAATATTATATTCTGCTGATTGTTTTTCTAGTTGGACTTGTTATTTACATATATTTTTTTTAAACCGGTACCTACCTATCGGCTTTTATCAAGCAAACTTGATATATTCAGAAAATAGATCCTTCCTTAGACCTTACTTCTTGAAACGTGGATATTTATTGACCAATAAATAAATCAAAGCGAACATATTTAGGACATTATTACAGTAATTCTACAAAATGTTGTGAAAGGTCTTATACAAAATTCCTCTTTTTGTAATTCTAGAGCCCATCAGCAACAATACCACATATAAAAAAATCTTGTTTCAAAATAAAATAAATTAGAGGCTAAATAAATGTAAGAAATCTGAATAATATTTTTAAATTTTATTACAACAATTGTGTCTTATAAAGGTAAGCGCAGACTAGCCAGAGCCACACGCGCCGACCGAGCCGGAACAAGATATTGTAACTTGTAACACTGATCTAACGAAGGCAATTCGACTCTTGCGGCTCCGGATGGTCTCAGCACCTTCGTTCAACACAGTGTTACTATATTTTGTTTAGACTCGGTCGGCGCGTGCGGCTCGTTCGGCTCCGGCTAGTCTGCGCTTACCTTAAGTGTGTACTGTCTTTGATTCTAAGTGCTATTTATTTTTTGCAACGTAGAAAGAGATACTTAATACCGCATTAATGTAGGGAGTAATCCAGCATATTTTGAATAATGCATATCATGGAAAGTTCATTATTAAGTTTAGATAAAAGTTTAGGTTATAGAACTTTTTAGTTCTTCTCGGAAAATTAACTCCGTAAGAAACAGCATCAATATTTATTATTTTTTATTGCAGATCAATTTAATATACTTGTTATGTTTTGCAACGTTCGTTACCGAATTTTATTCTGATTTCAAATAATATAATATAATATAATAATAATAATAAATGTAGTTACTGGTACCGACCCCAAAAATGTGGAAGCCATCTTAACGGATCTATTATCTATCCTGTGGAATTTTGTTGTTCACGACAGTAATCACAGCAAGCATCCCTCTACCTAATAAGCAAGTAAGTAAAGTTATTGGAGCAAAATTAGTTAGTATTGTCTCTAGCTAGAACTATGTCTGTTTATAGCTTTTTTACTACAGAGCCTCCAATTTCCAAGATTTTGTCAGGTACAGCATTAGGCCAAGTGTTGACACCTTGGCAGATAATCTATCACTAATCATATTGTACTTGTCAAACGTATCATCTGCTCATCAATTACTAATTCCATAGATCTTTGAAAATTAATACACGTTCCGAACATCAAGGATTGGTTGGATTTTCCAAAGCTTGTATGCCACTTTAGTTTCTCCCGGAACACTCAAATTTTTCGTCATGTGTAAAAAGTTTTCCTTGTAGTAAAGCCGCAGTTGTGGTAATGAAAAAATGTCCTGCTTTTTTCTGCATTCCTCTGCTATTGCGTTCAATTTAATACACTTGGTATGTTTGCAGAGTTCGTTAGGGAATTTTATCCTGATTTCAAAAATACGAGTATAGGAGATTATGGGTTTATATTCAAACGTTTTTAAGTTATATTAGATGATGTTTAATTATTATCATTTTATCATTCCTTGTTATAATAATTGAATGCCTAATGCCCAGTTTCTTAAAGTACGGATAACTTTATTCTTCAAATATTTCCTATGACAACGATTGTTAATACAATTGTAACCATAGTAATTATTCTAGGAATAAAGTTATTCGGGCTTTGAGAAACTGGCACTAAGTGGATTAAGATGCTACTTAAATTTTTTTGGAAAAATCGTTTTATTCACTTTTTGAGCCCTTTTTATTTTCTGCATGACGCGAATATCACTTCGAAAAGATAAATGCTGTAGAAGTTTTTAGGAAAATATTAAGAAAAATAATCTAAAGGTATTGAAGATGCGTGTTTACCATCGGCTATCCATTTGCTTTGAGTGTCGGAATAAATATTTTCAAAATCCTTTTTCTTTCAGTTATTATAGACAGCTTCAGGTGGGTTGTCTTTCAGTAATGTTCAAGGGCACATCATCATCGGGTTCCGCAATCAACGAAATATCGTTTACATCATCAACAAGTAAATCCCACAGACCAAAATGCTTGACAAGACGTTTAAAAATGTTCTGAGCAGCCGCCGACTATTATTATTTTGCAATTTTTTATTAGGACCCTGTTAAAACAATAAAAACTATAAGTACATACCCGAACCGTGACAATCGTGCTAATAAGCCATGTAAAATATTATATATATATTATTTTGAAGATTCATTTTTTATAATCTGAAAGTTGACGAAATAATAATTAAAGAATTTATATTTTTTATTAATAATAAGAAATTAAAAAAAAAAATTGTTCCATTTCCAAACGGTTCGGGTTTTTCTCAAAACTAGTTTTGCAACGCATTTAATTACTTACATCCAATTATAACAATCTGACGTCATGGTTTTCACTGTGCTTCTGACAAGTTGACACTGTTGTTCAGTTTTAATATAACCATTTTTAGTTCTTCCTCATGCCATTTAGGCATTTTGGGGAATGATAATTCTAGAACAATCTAATCCTAAATTGTGTGTGGTCTTTGATTTCAAGTGCTGTTCTATTTTTCAATATTGTAGAAATATCTAGTTAGGTCATTAATACCACAAAATTCTGTGACAAATTAAGATGCATGCTATTTTTGTGCTGTTAGAAGCCAGCAACAAATGATTGTACAGGGTGGCTCGAATTCGTGTCTATGTATGGGGAACTCGTAAACCGTAAGGGATACAGTGTCGGTCAAATTAAAGCAAAATTGCGCATTTAGATGCCTAACAATGTGCCGTTTAGAAAGTGTTAAAATTCCGAGTATTTCCGGAGATATCCGGAAAAAACCGAAATTTTGAAAAATTATTTTATTTTTTTCCTGTGCTTATTTAAAAACTGATTTCAAATTGAATTGCACTTTTGCATTGCCACTTTTTCCGCTCTATCCAATGATGTTATCCAGTTTGAAATCCGACGTTTCGTCTTCAAGGGATCATCATCAACTTTCTTTTTTTAAATACGAACTTTATTTTTTATATCGTTTTTCAGATGATATTGGCGTTATTAATATGAGCATGTGTTTTTATTTTTTTTATTTTTTTTTTTTTATTATTATCTTTTTAATTTATATATTTTGCTTGGGTCTTCAATCGGTCACTGGCGGTGCATTCAAACAGTGGGACCACCATTTATTTTATAAGGTTTCATCTTTCTCCTAGATCTTGTTTTGAGTCCTTGACACAGGTTGAATACTGCTGGCACCACGATGTCACATCCTGACAGTAGTTGATCCAGTAAAATCTATCGCGGATCTTGTCAATCATTTTGATTACAACGAGATGACCACCAGACTTTCCATTCTGGACTTCTTCCAGGACTTCCGATACGCTCTTCCTTAGTACCACTAACTGCGCTTTGCCAGGTTCGTTTAAAAAGTGAATTTTCAACTACCAGGGAGTTTTACTGAGTCCACAGAGTTTTGAAAGTAAATCTCTTAGTTGAAATATATCTTGAACTTGGTCTTCGTTGATGTTCTTCTTTAGCTTTTGTTGTAGTGCTATTTCACTATACTCAAGCTGATCTTTTTTAAGTTGCTCTATGGCCCACTGCTGTTGAACCTCAAGCTTGATTTGCCAAGTGGAAGTGATTCTTTATTATGCAATCTTCCTGCCCTATGCTTAACCTTAAAGATATATTGTTAAAATTCTTCCTGACTTGACTTTAAGCTCCTAGAGTCTCTGGATGGACATCTGGACCGTAGTTGTACTCGACAGTCTCTTTTGAAATGCTCAGTCCTGCCACATCTATAGCACTGGTATGAACTATTTTGGTTACGTGACCTAACTTCTAGTTGTCCCGGAATCTCCCCGTGGCCTGAACAACTGCGGTAAATTTCTTCAAAATTACGCTCATATCAGGTTATTCACAGCTGTTCGCCGGCATTTCGTCCTTTATGGATACGTCCCGGATTT
Source organism: Pissodes strobi (assembly GCA_016904865.1). Classification (NCBI taxonomy): domain Eukaryota; kingdom Metazoa; phylum Arthropoda; class Insecta; order Coleoptera; family Curculionidae; genus Pissodes; species Pissodes strobi. The sequence goes on along the minus strand of MU186044.1, from coordinate 4,190 downwards.
TTGGCCTAGAGATGTTGCAGGTCGTCACTATTTCTGGAGCTTTACCTAAAACGTCACTGCTATTATTAAATTTGGCTAAACGTAACATCTTCTCAGTTTCTGGATTCCTCATACCATCGACGAAATATTGGGCAGAAAGTTCCTCTTGAAATTCTTCTGTTGTTGCCGGGTAGACCAACGTCAGCGCCAAACTCTTTCAGGTTTTCTCTCGGCTTCTGATGTCGAGACTTAACTTGTACCTTGTGATGTAGCCACTTCTTCGTTATTCCAACCGCAGCGACTTCAAACTGTCTTTTGTACATTGTCCAGGATATTTGACCATCATACGTTGGAGGTTTGATATTACGTCCTGTAGCGAATTTGCTCTTCAGTGAGTCCCTGATTTCTTAGTCTGGTAACTTCCGCTTGTAGAGTCCTCATTTCCTTCTATACATTGCCTACTTCTTTTTGTACATTTTCAACTTCTTGTTCTGTATTGCCTACTTCTTTTTCAAATTTCTCATTTTGTCCGGCCAATATTTTCTGTAATTTGCCTTGCTCGGCTACAGGCACATCCAGCGTCCATTTCTGAAGCAGATACTGTTCTGTTGGCCTTTTAAATTTTTGGTCTTGTAACATTTTTTGAAGCCGGTCCTGTTCTGCTTCCCTCTTACGTTCATCTTCTTCGCGATCCGCTTCCCTTTTACGTTCATCCTCTTCCCGTACCCCTTGCCTTTCAGCATTTAGATGTTCCATGAAATCGGCCAACATTTCATTTATTTGCTCCATTTCTGCTTTCTATTGGCCATAGAATGTTCTGGAAATTAAGTACTAATTTTGTCCTATTGATAAATCCGTTGGTACGATCATTTCGTGGTAGTCACCGCCTATTTCAAAATAGTATGTTACAAAACGTTCACAGAATCCACTAATGAAAACGGCCTTCTTGTGTACCCTCTTCTATCCCCGAAGAACACTTCACAAGCCTCGTCCCTTCAAAATACTAGTTCTGACACCAAATGTTACGTTTTTCGCGTGAGTTCTGACAAAAAGCACAATTTTTACAATTTTAAAATATTACTCTTATAACTTTCCAACTAATAAATCTTTACAATTCAACACTCAATGATTAACTAACTGCAACACGCGTTCTGCTCGCTATTTATATCTAGTCGAAGATATATCAGGAATAATCCGGACGAAGCGAGGTTTCTCTATTATTCTCGGCCATATACATCCGGAAAATAACAGCAAGCATTGGAGTAATTTTATTAGTTACATACGCTTCAATTTAAATTTTCATCTATAATAAAATTTAGTGCTAGCTACCTTTTAAACTGAGATATTATTTAATTTTATAACCGGATCTCTAAATATTTTTTTTTTTTGCTTAAAAAATATAAAATTTGTTTTCAAAAAATATAAATTTTTAGTTTATTACACAATACCACTTGCACTTACAACTTGCTCGAGGCTCCCAATCTGCCCATCCTTATATAAAAGAACCGTGTCGTCTACAAATGTAAAATATCGACCAGCCAAACCCATCCCTAAGACTGAGCACATAAAGCGAGTACAACAGTGGCCTAAGAAGTGCGCCCTGCGTCGGCACTCCACACTCACTCACCTCAACGCCACTGACCAACAGACCAACTTTCACGGCCTGCCGCCTATCATATAAATAAGGTTTTACAATATTATATACAGGCCCCCTAAATCCGATATTTTGTAATTTTCCTATAAGTATATCCCAGCTAACCCCATCAAAAGCCTTCCTCAAGTCAATGATGATAGCAACTGCTATTTTTTTTATTTTTTAATTGTTTACTTATTTCATTTTCAAAATCCATCGTAGCCCTTAACATGTTACTATTTTTTAAGAACCTATACTGAAACTCATCCATTTTTACATATTTATTTATAAAACGCAGCATTCGATTCGATTTTTAAGACCTGCTCTACTACCTTTGAAAACGAATTTATCAGGCCAACAGGTATATAGTTGCTCATGGAGTCTTGAAAACTCGATTTAAAAATAGGCCTAATTTTAATGAGTTTCAGCTCGGCGGGAAAAACACCACAAGTAAAATTATTGTTAACCAGTTTTGTAAGAACTACAGTTAAACTAGAACTGCACCTGCAAAGATCATTAAGTATAACCTGATCATCTCTAGTAGCAGAATTTCGCTTTAAACTATTCACTACATCTAATATTTCCTTATCAGTAACTACCTCTAAATATAAACTATTTGCACATCTAATTTCATTAAAATTCAAAGCAATACGCATATCACGCAACATTCTCTGAAACTCTGTGTTCACCTCATCAACAATCTATTTGCCTATGCTAACAAAATGACGATTTACACAGTTTGCTATTTCCCGAGAATCTGGCATTATATTATTGTTTACATTTAGCTCCTTAATCGTATTTAAATTTACTTCTCTTCGGTTGAACAAATTGTTTATCACTGGCTACTGTTTTTTTTTATGTCCGAACCTGCGTCAGTCGATCTTTTTTAAAATGCCCATTTTTTAGTGATTTAATTTTAGTAGTGCTCCTGTTTTTCATGTTCCGAAATTGATCTGCTACCTGCTACTGGTACCATTTTTACGTGTGTCTTTATACAATCGGCCTCGTTCTTTACCTAATTAATCCTGCAAGATCCCCTGTTATGCAGATGTTATTATTTTTGCGCTTGATTCTTCGTTCGTATTCAGCTGTAGTCTTACAGGACTGTATTATGTTAATAAGATGTTGAAACGTGCTAAAATCTGTCCCGTTCATTTGTTGTTCAAGTGATCTTGTGTGTCATCTTAACGTTAACAAGCCTAACCTTCTCATCCAAATACACCATTAGTTTTTCATGATCAGATAACGCATTGGGTATTACTCCAATTGCACATTAAACTTTACATTTAAGATCGGTTAGTACAATATGATCCAGCAGTTTACTAGTATTGCATGTAATTCTTGTTGCATTTAAAATATTTATTTGGTTCTTAATATAAAAGTTGTTAAGGGTTGACAATTCCTGTAATCAATTGTTTCCCTATTATAATTGTCTAATAATTCTAAATTAGTATCCCTAACATCCCTAACAACTCATAATGTTTTCTAGTTTGTTTAATGATTCCGCATAAGGATATGATGGTGGCGTATACACTAAACTAATATTTAAATTGGCGGTCTAGCGGGAAAACTAGTATGTTAAAAATTGGAAAAAATGAGTTAAGTACATATCCGACATTGTTTTTATGTCATTTTTGCCTGGGACAAGTAATATAAGTCATTATAAACCAGAATTTGAATTTAGAGAATGGCGAATTATAGTATAAGTCCATTTTTGCCCATAATTGTTGCGAATATAAGTTCAAGTAGACATATACCAATATTTTTAGAAAAAATTACAACAAAGAAATGTGAATAGGAATATAACTTAACATATCCTGGTTTCCCCAAAACTTATTGGCGCACAAAATATTTATGCTTTAAGATGAAAAGGAAGACATGTGCACTTATACTATTTTTCACAATATTTGAAGTCAATAAATAATGCGAATAGTAGATATTATAAATATATTTATTCCATTTTTCTCGAAGACAAATAAATCAAAGGTATAACATGCGACTTATACTACTCTTCACACAAGAACTGTGGCGAAATATCCTGAATAAGTATGTTGACCAGACTTATACTTATTTTCCCGTTTAATCCCTTCAGCATACTACAATGAATGCACCGATTACCTAACCTCAAAAAAAGTGTAAGAGTTTACCTACGCATTATAAGTTTATTGCTAGTGTGTGTAAAAATAAGTAATACATTTATCAACAAACAGAAGAAAAATAAAGCTTGCATATTGCGTATAATTGCAAACATGTTCTCCAAAAGAACAAAACGACTTGTGAAGAAGGCAAAAGACGTGCATGAATTATTAAATAAAAAATAAGATAATCAAGATGGTAAGATCAAATCACCTTTTCCGGGTCACACCCACATGGCATGGAGTGTGACTCCGATCACTCTATAGTGGAAAAAATGAAGAAAAAATATTCAGTCTCCATTGACCATCCAAGAGATTGGATGCAATTGGTACTTGTGGCAGTGCAAAAGCTTTTAGAGTAAAGGAAATGGAACGAGAAGACTTTTATGAGTTCTCAGCACTGTTTAAAAAATAATTCTGTCAAAAATAAAGTAAATGAAGAG
>MU186043.1:166101-182547 GCA_016904865.1 Pissodes strobi | reverse complement strand
CAATGGCAATAATTTCTATAGATAAAGATCCAATTACCAAATTCGCCCTCGATCAGCTTTTGTAAACTTTCAAGCAGCAATAACGAACATAAGGGCTCTGCAAACAATTCAACAAATTCGAGAGAGCGCTTCGTCGTGCACTTTTTAAGTTGACAGTCAACATTGCGATATATATCTGATGCTGATTCGCCATAGAATCCTCTTTTTTATCGATTTTGATGACAAACTTTTCTGGATCCAACTTTTAAGTAAATACACAATCCTGGAAACGACGGCATATAGATTGAAATTTCGAGTAGGGCAATCAGATAACTCGGCACCTTTGAAGCTTGATGCTCAGCGTTGAGTTCTCTTTAATCAAAGGCATTAAAATTAAGGGTGAAAACATTTTATGACGTTAGAACATAATAAGAATTAATTTCTAAACTATTTATAAAAAATAGTAAGTTGATGTAGTAGAGATCACGAGTGTGTATATTTAATGAAATAATCAATATAAAAGTAAAAACATTTAACTATTTTTTTTCTTACTCGTAAGTATTTATTTGAATAATTATTATGAGAAAATTAGTGTACAAATCCACATGTTCTGTCCTTGAATTTGTATAGTTTATACCAAGGCTAGAGATATATGCAGATAGGGAAAACAATGGATATTACAAAAACTGGTTGAAATACTTAGGTGGTGAAAATGTTTTTGTATACCATGCCCATATTTCTGTTAAGTTGTATTATGACTTTGGGCTGTAAGTGCGTTATGTAAAAACCAAATTGAATACATGTAGTATTTAACTTAGTTTTAGATTCCCGGATAGTTTCCTCCTTAATGTTGCATAGCTGCTCAACGATTGCCAGCAATCATGCGCATTAATTTATTCACCGACGCTTTGAAAAGCGCATTTGTAGTTTTCAAAGGATTTTCCCAAGTCTTTTTAGTCATAATGTTTTCATTAAAATACGATATGTAATCAAAAGAGGCGTACGATGGCACCTAAACTTTTTACAGTGGTTCTGCAATATATGTTTAGAAGGGTGAACCTTGAGAATATGGGTATAAACATAAATGGCGAGAAACTGAACAACCTAAGATTCGCAGAAGATATTGTTTTGCTGCGCCATAATATCGATGAAGCCAGGAAGATGCTTTACACGTTAGATAGTGCCTCAAAAACTGTCGGGCTAAAAATGAATATAAGTAAAATTCAGTATATGGCTAACCTAGTAGTGAGTGAACATATGTCAGTGAACGAAAATCACGTAGAACAGGTCTACACTTATAAATATGTGGGGCATGAAATCCGTATAGGAAGGACAACCAAACCTGTGAAATAACCAGACGAATAAGGCTTGCATGGACAGCCTTTGGAAGTCATATTCTTAGGTCAAGCATACCGATCTACCTGAAGAGAAAGGTCTTCAATCAGTGCGTCCTCAGCGTTCTTACCTACAGAGCAGAAGAAAGTTTGCTGAAAAGGTACGAGTGGCGCAAGGAAGGATGGAGAGGGCAATGCTGGGCTTTTCCTTGAGGGATCGGTTAACAAATGAGAGATTGCGCCAAATCTCTGGTGTGACCGACGCGATTGAGAGAATAGCAACACCGAAGTGGAAATGGGCTAGCCATATAGCAAGACTGACCGACATACGATGGACAAGAACGATCATGAAGTGGAGACTACGTAGAAGCAGAGGGCGCCCGCCGACAGGACCGACGACCTTAAAAGGATTGAGAGGGACTGGATGAGTGCAGCACAGGATCGGAGATGATGGAACACCATTAGAGAGACATATGTTCAGCAGTGGACGCGGATGTGCTGAGTGATGATGACTAAAGGGCGGAATATATGCAAAGCGCATATATATGCATTTTGTCAATTTTATAATAAAATGCATATTTTTCCCAAGTTGGTATTTTATGAGCATATTTTTATGTACTTATTAGGTGTAACGTTTAGTCTGGCACTGGTTTGAGGGAATTTCCAATAAGAAGAAAATTATGTAAATTATTATTTACAATTTAGTTACACGCAAGGTATTTATTAGGGGTTTTCGGGATTTGCAGGTATATGGTTAAAGGTTATTTATTGTCATTTAATAATGCTTTATTATTACCTGCTTAACAAACTCTATCTATATCGGTTTGTAATACGTATACTTCTGTTTTAATTTGTCGAAAGATTTCAGTATTTTCAGGGTGAAACTAGTGATTCCAAACTTGTGTTCAAAATGTCTAAAATGGCGAAAACGTCTTCGTGGATTAAAAATTTTCCGGAATTAAAGTTTAGTGGAGAAAAAGTCTTCTGGAAAGCATGTCCAACACTTATTGTTTGTGAAAAGAAGTTCCAAATCGATCAGCATTTGAAAACACCGCTTCATAAATCAAAGTTACAAAAAATGAAATCTGAGTCAATTCAGCTGAGTGTAAAAAAACGTATTTCAAAATGTTGAAGATAAATCGAAATCTGAAAAGGAAATTTTCCAAGAAGACTTATGCATTGTGCAAGGCTTTGGTCGCAGCAAATATACCTTTAAAAAAATGTAAAATCAGCAATTTAGAGGATTTTTGCAAACATATTGTAAACAAACCATTCCTGACGAATCCACGCTTGGAAAGAAGAATGTGTCCATTTAGTGGCTGAAAATAATGTTTACATTATTGTTGATGAACGCACAGATGCTTGTGGCAGATATATCGCACATCCTATGATTGGAGCACTTCAAGAAGAAAAAGCAACAAACCTATACTTAATAGCTTCTAAGCAGCTAGACAAATCTAATAATGTTCCCGCAACCTGATTTATTCAGCAGTCCCTATCGAGCTTTTTCTTACCAAATCCAGGCCCAGATGAGAAGTTTTTAGTGCTTTTGTCCGATGCAGCACCGTATATGGTAAAAGTAGAATCTTTTAGCCCAATATGGTACATGTGACTTGTCTTTACATGGAATAAACTGTGTCGCAGAAACCGTCAGAACTGAATATCCTGTAGTAAATGAATTAATTTCAAATGTGAAAAAAGTGTTTTTAAAAGCACCTCTAATAGTGCAGATGTATAAGGAGAGGAGGACTACCAGAAGTTAGTTTACCTCCAGAACCTCTAATTACCCGGTGGGAACATGTATTAAGGCGAAGCCATTAAAGAACTAATTTTGGATTTAGATGACGATTCGCAGTGTGTTGTGCAAAGTAAAGAGTTGTTAAAAAGTGAAAGTGTAGCTAAAGATCTTGTTTTTATTGAGGTTAGTTTCAGTTTTATACCGGACATAATATCGTTGTTAGAGAGTAGAAATTTAAGTTTAAGAAACTCAATTAGTATTTTTGAAACTTTTTCCGCTAAATGTATTAACATTCGCGGAAAAGTAGGAGGTCAAGTAAGGAACAAATTAGATGTAACTGTAAAAAAGAATGAAGGATTTAAATACTTCACTGCAGTAAAAAGCATTTACGCAGGTCAACCATCCAACGAAGTTGTATCTTGGCCTTATACTTTACTGCCTAAGTTGCAGTATTGTCCGATTACACCAGTATACGTTGAAAGAAGTTTCTCTTTGTATAAACATATTTTTACTGATAGAAAACAATCCTTTTTACTTGAAAATTTTGAAAAATATTTAATAATAAAAAATACCTTTTATACAATTTCAGGTTAATAAATTGTTTACCTTTATTTTTTTTTTGTTTTTTTACATTTTTTTTTTAAATAAACATTATTTTTTAGAACTCATTGTGTTTCTTTACCCTATTTTGCTATAATAAATTAAGAAATATTGCATACCAGTATGTATATTTGGTCAAAAAAATGCATATAATTGCATATTTTTAAGGCAAACAAGGCATATATATGCGCATATTTTAGCTGAATTTAAGTGCATATATTCCGCTCTTTAATGATGACGATAGGTAAAATATTATATCTTTCTGGGTCTCTCATACAATGTGCAAAGTATGAAAGTATCTTGATCTTAACTGGTGTTGTAAATGTCTTCATTTTTCTTGGCTGTTTTTATGAGTTCTATGCTAATAAATCGATCCATACAACCCATCTTCAATCGGGCCCTTGCTATGTGACTCCCGAAAGCCATGCTGAGAATCACTCAGAATGCTGTTACTTTCCAGAAAAGAACACAACTGTTGTTTAATATTAAGCTCAAACATTTTTCAAATGCTTGTTAATAAGCTTATACCTCGATAATATTCATATTTATTTCTGTCTCCCTTCTTAAAGAGATTCACTGGACAAATTCACCAAGAAAGACAGGACACCACACAATGCAAACTTAAATTTTTTTAAGAGAATGTTAGAGATACCATCATAACTTGTAGCATTGGAGTTCTTGAGTCGGTCATTTAATTTTACTGTATCATTATCACAAATGGGAAACAAAAAAATGTATTATTATAAATTTGCACACACTCCCGTACAAATGATTCATCCACATTACCACCTGAAGGGCCACCAACAAAATATTGATTAAAATTTTCAGACAAAATATCATTAGGGATCTGTTCACCGTTCAAATTAATTTTAACCTCATTGCTAGAATCACTTTTCACAATGTCTTATTCTCAGAATTCAGTATCAGGCTGTTGTTTCTCTGTACAAAAAAAGTCTTAATTTTTCCCTATAAATGTTATTAAAAAATCTACTAATATCCTTATATTTATGATCCTTAATGGATAATTCACCAAATAATATCACCTTGTCCTTAAGGCGATTTAACTCTGATGAAAGGTTAACTCTTTTAAACTTTGGGTTATTTGTAATATTAATCTTTACCAAAGGGAAGCACAACTCAAAATAGTAAAACAATTTAGCGGTAAATACTTCAAAAGCACTATCAGGACATATATAATGAAAAACATCAATCCAATCCTCCCCCTCGAGACATTCAATAAATCTAACAGTATTTTGGGTAGAGAAGGCATGGTATAAACCGGAGTCTTTTATAGACCTATTCACTTTCAGTTCCAAAGATTGTGAAAAAAGTTTCGAAAGGCCAAAGTTATCAACAGACACATAGTAAGTGTCATTCGAGCTAAACAGAAAATTATCGATGCATGTACTAGACTTTGATGTTACTCTCGTGGGTGTCTTTACAGTGTGGACCAAGTTATAAGCGGATACCAAGTTGAGAAAAAACGAGAGTGAGCAACTGACTTCCAAAAATTTCAAATTAAAATCACCTCCCACAATAAGGGTGCAGTTAAGACTAAAGATATTTGACAGAAACGTATCGAATAAAGATAAAAATAAATTAAAATCCTCGCTAGGAGGTCTGTACATCATAATTTCAGTCTATAAGTATCTATGTCCAAGCATGCACATTCAAAATGCCCTCGACACAAAACTGTTTTACATTACAATTATTAACATTTGGTAAAAAAACAATTATTCCCAAAAATAGCCACTCCTCCGTTCTTCACAGAAGAACTAGAGAAATGAGCACAGAGACTATAGGTATTTAAAAAAAATTGAGCTATTTGTTCTTCAGTCTGCCAGTGCTCAGTTATTTAATACTTAGGTCGATATGTGGTTATGTCCACACAAAATTTTTCTCATTTTTGTAAACTTAGTTGTTCCTTGTTCAATTTTGGATTTTATTTCTATCGAATTGGCCCAGTTCTGACACAGCCTGTCCTGGATATTTAGATGTGTGCACTCTTTCTGATTTACTCGGTATGATTCCACACCTATAATAGGTTATTTGCTTACCATGAGTTCGGTTTTTTGTTGATAAGTTTGTGACCATATCTCAATCTGGTCGGCATCATGCTAGGCACATATTTACAGGTTCCAACGGAAAAGCTTAATCTATTTATATTTTAATCGAATTTATTGAAACAAAAAAAATCTACAGAATCTATAACAGGTATAAAATACTTTTTCAAACTGATTAGTCAAATTAACTGGGCAAGTTTTCCCAAGTAGAAATTAACACAATTTTCGATGACTCTAAACAATTCATTATAGAGTGGTCGGGTACTCTGAAGATGTAGGTAGTAACCAACATGAGAACCATCAAAGAATGATTAATTGTTTTTAAAAATTGATAAAGTACCTACTAAGTGCATGGTATAGAAACTCTATCTAAAATTTCAAAATAATTTATATCAAAAATTGAGGTCTCAAAAAGTTGCACCATCGTATTATGTACTCACAGCTAAAAATATTTATTTGGTGTTATTTGATCAAAATAAAAATGGCAACAATAAGAAATTCATTAAATAAGTTATAAACTAAAATTGGGTTATTAAAAGATGTGAAATACTGCAGTTCAGATTGCGAAACACTTCTAATTCATTGCGAGGCCATTAAAATCAGCTTACTTGTTAAAAATCAGTCCAACGACAAAGCATTACAACAGATTACAATGATAGGTGTAAATTGAAATTTAAAAAATCCTCATGTTAGCAACATTCATTTCGAATCAGCAGTTTGAAAATTTTCAACTGGGAGTGGCTACTTGGCAGTTTATTGAAAAATCGAATATTACACTGACGGCCTCATATAATCACCAAATCAATTCTGACGGTAAGGTGCAATTCATGAATATTCTTTCATGAATTCGAAAATTCCAGTTGATCCCTTCATCTTGAGCCCGAATATTAGAGCTCCTCCATTTGACTGATATCACGCAAGTATTGCATATGAATTATGGCTATGAGAGTGAAAAGTATGCCTCAGTACCCTGACATCAAGATGTTACAGCTAAACTCCTGTGGAATCTTCTAAAATAAAAATTTCCCTGCTCTGTCTTCGAGCCATCCATTCACTCCTCAGCGCTCTCGATTGTGACCACGCAGTCCCTACCAGTAATTCATCTCAATCTTCTGCTATGTTATTCGCAAAAAAAGTAAATTTTGCAAGTCGATCAGCATGAAGCAAACCGTTGAAGTATATTAAAATGACAAAGTGTCCCAAGGGAGATCTTTCTAATACTGAATGGTTTTTGGTTGAATGGTTCACAATTTATCGGGACAGTTTGGAATCTGGTGTATCGCAAAGAACCAATAATTGCCAGGCGGCAGAAGTTTGTTAGTATTTAGCTTATTAAGGCCGGGTTTACATACACTGATCAACATTAAGTCCTGGTTAATACCAATGGTTACAATTGAAAACTAATCAACTAGACAATAGAAATCATAATGGCTAACACTGACCAAATGGAGACCTAAGTAAAAAAGTAGGACATGTGGCATAAAGTCAAAAGCCTTACTAGGGTCAAAAGCTTATGGTGATACCGTGCAACTCAACAACTGACGTATATTTGAGGACCATGCTTTTGCCAACATTTTGAAAAAATCACAATGTGGAAATCGGCATAATTGGACAAATAAGTTTTAAAAATTAGATGTTAATATTGCTTATTTGAAGATATATTTAAAAATACACTTTCTAAGGCACATACTGATTAGCTTTGTTAAGGAGATCAAAACGATAATGAGAATTTTTTAAGAAGAATACACTATACCACGTCGTCACTGCTGTTCTTGTTTTTCATAAAAGCACAAACATCCATCACTTCCAGAAAAATTTATGCTGGAAAAAAACAGCAGTAAATATATAAAAGGTTCGAAAGCAATTTCAATTTCCAGTTTTCGCTGTTCACATTGATCAATGGGAAAATAAATAATAAAAGCTGGTTTTAAATTTAACCACGGAAATATTCCAATATTTTTAATGGTACTACTTATGGGGTTTTAGTTTTTGGATTCTTGCAAATAAGGAAAATCCTGCTGACCATAACAATCCAGGGCATATTAAAGTGAAATAATTTTAAATCCCAGTAAATTGTAAAAAAGATGCGGTTTTAAAAATGTATTGTACATAAGAAAAAATAGCAGGGTTAAAGGCGATATTAAACTGGTGGGAAAAATATGACTGAGTTTTGAAATGAAAGCATTCTAGTTCATTCGCCCGAAAAATATACAAATGTTTTCTCCCTTTGCTATATTAACATATTCGATAGAAAAGTTTGCAAGAAATAGACTTGGTTTCTCTAATATATAAGCTAATTGTAATATTGAGCAATTTTTCAAGACTACACCAGAAATCGCTGTATTTTGCTGTGACAGAAAATATTTTTGCTAATGTGCTTTTAGTACAGGTCTCCGAGGCATGGTCGTGGTACCCCTGTTTCATCCTATTCTTATTCTGGTTACGTAAAAGGAGACGTTACCGGCGATTTTACCTTTTTGGAAACTTCTATTTTATTTCTAAACGAGCTACCAACATCGCCTTGTGCTACTGTGCCTGAATGGCATCCTCTATGTCGTTTAAGGTCTTGCACGTCTGAGCTAGAATTCACTAATATTATGGCAGATAAATGGCAAGAGCAATGTCCCGTAAAGGATTCCCAATTTCCCAATATTAAGTATTTTGCAGTTTCTTTGGTCCTGCTTCCAATTTTGTTGATGCCCACATTTTGTAATGTACATTTCTATTAAAAAATTGTCTCTCTTTGAAATGGGAGGGCGGAGAGCACAGTACTTCTTCAAGATGGTACAAAGATTTTCTCACACTGTAAGCGATCTCAGTATCTTTGTTTTCACGTTCTTTAACTTGAAGGCTATAGCACTGCCAAATCCTTTCGTGTCTTTTTTTTTTAAGGTAGTATAATTCCCTCTTAGTCCTCTCTTCTGCATACTCCAGAGAGTACAAGTAATCCTATTATAACGCTAAACTTGGTAGACCCGCATTAACCGCTGCATTACTGTGTCTGCCATTGTGAGAAAATATTTGCCGTCTGATGCGTTCTTAAAAGATCGAGAGAAATCTTCTGTGAGAAGCGGAGATTTATTCAGGACATGGTCATAGTTTTCGGATTTTTGTTTGATAAATGCCTGATGCAATTTTGTATAGCTTCCAAGATCTAGGTAATGATTTACATTCAATATTGATTTGAGCATGAAATAAGTCATCTTAAATGTCCAGGATTTATAATTTTTCGATAAATCTTCATGCACCATTGCATTCTCCGAAAACGGTCTAACGTTTTTCGCCGATCCTCCTTAGATCTTTTCGAATTTATTGGAAGTAGTTCAGAACTTATAAATCTTTCTTTTTTTGAAATATATCCAGAATCAGACAATTTTTTGCAAAAATCTTTCGAAATAGCACTTTTTCGAAGTAGCTAGTCAATAAAACAACCAAACCATGACGGTGGCTGCAGAGCTCAGGCCTAATTGAAATGTTTCAGATTTTTAACGTTGTCATATCCAAACAAAATTCGATAGTGCGTACGCAAAGATAATATATCCATCTTGTGAAATATTCCACTTTCAGAAAAAGTTTTCCAAGGGCACTCGTAGAAAAAGTAATGCTTCGAAGAACTGGGCTATTTTCCCAATCTAAATTGTTCAATATTTGCCCAAGCGATAATATGACTCCTGATACACGATGTTTGTTTCAAATGCGTTTGACATGTCCCGCGATATCTGGGATCTTTTTCCTTGGCCTATATCCTGAATGTAAGCCTCTTCCAGTAGGTTCCATGTCGTCTATCTATGGCAATTTGAAGCCAGTTTCTCCCCGCTATCCCATGGATGTCATCCCGCCATCGCTTTCGGAGTCTTCCTCTATTTCTCTTTGTGTCTCTTGGGCGCCACTACATTATTTTGTTAGTCCACCTAGATGGGTTCTGTCTTGCAACGTGACCTGACCATCTCAACTTCAATTTGGCTACTCTTCACATAACATCCGTTACCCTTATTCTTTTTCAAATCTCATCATTTCTATTATGATCTCTTAGGCGGATTTCTTACATGGCGCGCTCCATGGCTTTCTGGGTTGTTTTGAGTCTTCCTGCACACCTCTTTGTTAGTGTCATAGTCCCCAGTCCATACGTTGTGACGGGTAGTATGCAAGCCTCATAGACGTTTCGCTTAAGGTTGATTGGAATGCTTTGCGATTTTAGAATGTAGCCTAGCCTACTGAATGCTGCCCAGCTAAGTCTTGTTCTCCGGGATATTTCGGTTGTTTGGTTCTGTTTTCAAAGTCTGACAGCGTGGCGCAGGTATATGTATTCCTCGACCTTATCGAGAGCATCGCCTAGTTATTGAGACAGGAATGGTCATTATTTTGGTTCATCTTAAGCCCGATTTGTTTTGATGTCTCCTAGAGTTCTTCCAACATATCTCTCAGCTCATTGATATCGATACTAATGACAACAATATCATCAGCAAAACGGAGGTGATTTAGTCGAGTTCCATCTATGTTGGTCCCTTTATTTTCCCATGGCAGGTTTTTAAAGGCGCTTTCCAATGCCAGTGTAAATAGTTTAGAGGATATGGTATCTCCTTGGTGGACTCCCATATCTATTTTGACCTTATCTATTGATGTCTCTTCATCAATGGCCACTTGTAGTGTAGCATTTTCGTAATTGTGTTTTATAAGATTGGAGTATCTTGTGTCTATTCTTGCCTCATTTATTGCGTTTAAAACAGCCCATGTCTCGACCGAATCGAAAGCCTTTTCGTAATCGACGAACGCCAGACTCAGGGGTACGTTATATTCGGTGCATTTCTCTATTAGAGTACGGAGTGTTTGTAGATGGTCGCTTGTACTATATTCTTTTCTAAATCTTGCTTGTTCGATTGGCTGGTATAAATCGAGCTTCTTTGTCAACCGGTTGGTCAGAATTTTTGTGAGGAACTTCTACAGGTGTGAAAGAAGACTGATCAGTCGATAGTTTGCAATATTAGTGTTTTCCCCCTTTTTGAAGATTAAAATAACTTCAGCGTTATGCCAAGATTTCGGTATTTTCTCTTCGCTAATACATTTGTTTAAAAGGACACCCATTCCTCCCATTTTCAGCATTTCGGCGGTAATGCGGTCTTCTCCCTGTGCCTTTCTATTTTTCATCTGTTTAAGGGTTTTTCCTAGGTCGTTCCGGTTTGCTTCTGGTACTTCTTCAGATCTGACATGTCGAATTTGTTGCTTGGCGATATCTGGTTTGGGCAGAGTTGATGCATACAAATCTTTGTAGAAGCCTTGGATGATATTTATTACACCTTTTTTGGTATGTAACAGTTTCCCCGTTCTTGTCTTATTTTAAAAAGTTTTTTCTTCCTCTAAACATGTTTGACCTAAGTACTTTCATGTTTGAGTTTTTTTCAATTATAAGACCTTAGGTATCTCCGACTTTTTAAAATAACTCTCTGCACTTATTTGAATCTCTGGCAGTCCTTTTTCGTTGCTCCATTAGCCTCAGTGTGTTTAGGCTTAGTTTGGGTGATGGGATCTGGAACATCCCAAATTATTCTTACCACGGTAAGCAACCACATAGTATATCTTTCTGTTATGGGGTACAGACTTTGATCTAAAATTAATCGTAAATTTGAACTTTAGAAAACTTATATATTTTAAAAAATTTAAAATTTAGCTCTCCTGCTACCTAAAAGGCGACCGCGATGTCATCGAAAGTCCCTTTTATGCACGCTTGCCATGCTTTTTCTTTCTTCTAATTGGCGCAAACCCTTCACCTTGTCTTAGAAGAGACCGAGGGTGAATAATATCAAATAAGAAAAATTTAAAATTAAGTGAATTTGCAAATACAGATGCGTAAGCTAGAACGAGTCATCTTCAAAGCGTGCAAATAGGCCCTAGCTATAATGCCGGAGAGTAGGGTGGGTTATTTATAAGGCGCCATGGGCTTGTAGACGGCACAAGCAAGAAATGCCCCAAAGATGAAATATGGCACTCGTTTTAGCCAAAGCTTCGCAACTAGCAAGAGATAATTACTTAAATAAATTCGAAATTAATTTGATTAAGTTGATTTAAATTTAATCAATCCGAGCAAATAAATAAAAGAAAATAATAACCGAAAATTAATTTAATAATAATAGATTAATTTAATTATGAAAGGCGCGTAAGTAGGCCACTATTAAAAATTAAAAAGTGAGACGCAAAAGAAAACTAATGATTAACGACAAAGTCAAGATTAAACTGTAGTATCTATAGCAAGTCAATAAAGCCGAAACATTTCAAACATAGAGCGCAAATGAATTAAATGAAAGTACCCACCTTCTTTAATCGTCCTGGTTTCTTCGTATCCAGGTAATCCAGGAACAAATAAATAACACAGGTAAATTCAGTAAATAGAAACACAGGCAAATTCACTAAATAGAAAGTTGGTTTATTACTCAATGCAAAACACAGAACAATCAGATGACGATTTTTCCGATATTCCAGGCAGCTATGCTAAATATTACGACTAGAACTGTCTTCTGTTCTAATAGTCAGAAATTTTACTCAGTTACTTGAGGCATAAAGGTAAATAAAAGAGAATAAAAAAAAGCAATTATTAATTAAATTATCTCGCTCAATTAAAAGCCATTATTATTATGTTTCATCGATAGAACAAAAACTTCCAATAATAATTAAGTTCCTTGGTTCACTCGAACGTGATCACCTTGTGGTGGCTAACGAGATTCAAAGAGAAATATTACGCGATATAACCGGTGTTAGAAGCAAACTGGACTAATTAAAAATATAAATTCTTACTTTCACAGTTCAAGCAACATATATAAAAGACCTTATTCGATTATTATTTCGGCACGCAATCCATGGTCTGATGTCACAGTACCGCTCTACAAACTAATTATGTTTATCATTAAAATTAGGTACGCCAATAACAAATGACACCTTGGTCAGTCGACTAAAATTAAATCAGTAGATTGGGCGCTGTCTTCGTTAATCAATTATTAACCAGACTCTATCTGACCATAAAGACACTTTTCTTAGAGACTAGAAAACTAGTCGCGACGCACGTAAGTCAGTTTTTGCAATCTGGGGCGGAAAAAATATTCTGTTATTGTTTGTATTTTATTTTGTTTTTATTTGAAGGTATATTATGATAAATGATGGTATAATTACTTTTGTGGTAAAAAAATTAAATGGTCATATTATACAGGGTGTCCGTTTAACTTCTTACAATCTTCTGTACAATCTTCGAAGGATTTCAATGGTCTACCTGAAGATACTGTTTTAGGCTCTACTCCTAAACAAGTTTTTCCCAATAACCATAATTCATTAGTGGCTAAGAATAGTTTTTCGTTGCGGTAGCACTTGACCCACTTTTGTCTGAAAATGGCACACAAATTTTTAACCACTTTCTTAATTTTACTTTGGCAAACGTCATTATAGTCTTTAAAGTCATTTGAATCGCTAATAAAATTAAATACTGCTTCAAATTTTCGACCCGGAACATGCTGTTCTTTCCACATGTCGAATATGGCACGCCTAGTGACACCGGCTCGCAACACTGAAAGAACGCCATAAGTTACAAGATTGCAAGTAATTGCAGATGAAACTACTTTTAATTGAAAGACCGATGTATTTTCGTTATAGCATAGTCTTTTTCACAACCAATCCACAGCAATCCCGGAGTTTCTGGACTAACATATCCAGCAAATGGGACTAAAATTTGATTCTAAATACTTAGTCACTAAAAATATTAAAACCCTAACTAAAATATGAACATAAAATAAAATAATGACTTACCCATATCGTGATTTATGATGGAAATACGTAATAACTACATAAAAGGTTCATTCAGCAGACTATATTACAGAGCTGCGATATTTAGACTGAGTGACGACTGGCTTATAGAGGAGTCATATCTTATAAAAATAAAAATTATCCCATAACAACCGCGTGAGTGCTGGCTCGTGTTGGTGCGTCTGGTCAGAAATTTTCTAGCATATGTTAAGCAGTTTCTAGGCGCAATTTGTCGTTGTAAAATAATGTGATACTAACAATTTTTCATTTCGATTTTTTCCGCCCTAGACTAACAGAACTGACTTACGTGCGACGTCAACACAAAAGAAAAAAAGTCAGTCAGTTCAGGAGTTGGTACCACAAACCGCTACAGAAAACTACTCTAAAGACAACCCAGACGATCCTAATTTTGAATTTCCGGTAGAAGGCAACTGCAATTCGCTTTCAGCACTGCAAGAATACCCCATGATATATATTCTTATATGACTAAAGGGAGCAATCATTTATTTTGACGGGTCCGCCATTTAGTCAAGAAGAACTCTTACCCAAACCTTCAGACTTAACTTGATGCTGAGGGAAAGCCGCACGTTACAAGCTCCTTACTAAAATCATCACCATTCGCCTCGGCAAGAAGCTTCACTATTTCCAACCAGTGGATTAAACTGGATTCGAAAAAGCATTCAACACCACAGATTATTTACTATCCAAGAGGTGCGCACTCTTATGCAGAAAGGTACTTAGTAGAAGGTCCTTCGCCTCAGTTTTGTCGATTACCAAAAATCATTCGACTCAGTGGAACCTTTAAGCGATGTTGAAAGTTATCGGCGGAGCGTGAATCGATTCGAGATATAAAAACGTATGTTGAAACGTTTGTTTAGAGACCACTGTTCATATCAAAATAGATGACATCCTAACCATAGATAAGGTCCCTGCACAGACATATGTTATAGAGCGCGACCAGATCCATCCGGAACTGTTTGCTCCAGTACTTGAAGGCTTATTTAAACACTTGATGTGGAAACAGAAAAGAGCCAACATGGAGGGATGGCCCCTAAACCATCTCCGTTTTGCGGAGATGGTTTAGGGAGATGAGGACTTATGCGGATGAACTTAGCAATATCCTGAATGAACTGCTCATAAGATGTGGGCATAAGATGATTTTTCATGAAACAAAAATCATGAGTCCAAACAATATACAGATTGCACTTAACAACCACAAATAGTAGAAGAATACAATATATATCTTAAAGACATTATTAAGCTAGCCAACGAAAACTAAACTGCCGTGCTAAGAAGAAGAATTTAAGGCGGACATCCTTATAGAACCTAAATCCCGATTAATCTCAAAAAGAATGTTTGAATGTTTGTGTATTGCCTGTGAGAATGTAATATATGCTCGATACATCTACTATTACAAAGAACAAAGCATACCGCATGCGGTTCTGCCAACGTGCGATGGCGCAAAAAATGGCAAGCATAAGCTTGTAAATGGGAGGAACGCGGAGATCAGAAAGATAGCCAAAGTCGCTGACGATGTGGAAGTAATTTCAAGAAGCAAGAAATATTGCTTGAGATCACATATATTGTAAGACAGCTCTAAAGGCCTAGACTAACCCAAACTAAGAGCAGTATTGGTAGAAGAAGAATCTAAGGAAGACATTCTTAAAGAACATAAATCCGGAATAATCTCAAGAGGAATGTTCTGCATGTTTTTGTATCGCTTGTCACCATGGATGTGCTCGAGACAGATAAAAAAAAGTGCATAAAGTATACGGTCCTGCCAACGTGCGATGGAACGAAAAACGATGACCATAGGCTTATAAAAGAGAGGAACGTGTAGATCCGAAAGATAGCCAAAATCGCTGACGATGTGGACGTAATTTCAAGAAGCAGGATATATTGCCCGAGATCACATAGATTGTAAGACAGCTCTAAAGGCCTAGACTAACCCAAACTAAAAGCAGTATTGGTAGAAGAAGAATCTAAGGAAGACATTCTTAAAAACCTAAATCCGGAATAATCCCAAGAGGAATGCTTTGGAGTATAAGCTGGTAAAAGAGGGGAACGCGGAGATCAGAAAGATTGCCAAAGTTGCTAACGATGTGGAAGTAATTTCAAGAACCAAGACACATTGCCCGAGGTCACATAAATTGTAAGACAGCTTTAAAGGCCTAGACTAACCCAAACTAAACGCAGTATTGGTAGACTCCACGAGAGATAGCAAGATAACATTCCACCTAGATCCAGATATGTGTCATTCAACGAATTGAATTTATTTAATGTTTAAGTAATATGGTGAACTTAGAGCAGCCTGTTAAACTTGATTTGCCTTCTTTTTTCTCCATCTTTGTTGGGTTAAGTAAAATAATATTTCATTAGGCCTGTCTTTTTGAAGAGAATTTTGCCTTTTCTTCCATAAAGCAAATAGCAAATAGTACAACACTTATTTTACCTGGATGTTTAACCATCAAATTATATATTGAGCATAATAAATTAGAGCAAAAAGTAAAAATTAAAAAATACAGGATATAAATAATCTATGCTAAAAGGAACTTAAATAATGGCAATGCCTTCAGCCCGAGGGGGATTTCAGTAGTGAATTTGTGTACACTAAAATACCACTTTTGACAGAAATTACCACAAATTACCAGTAATTACCTCCGAATTACCACTCATTTCCTCTATTACCTCAAGAATTACCACTCAATACCACTTAAATTACCACTAATTTCCACTAATTACCACTAATTACCACTAATTACCACTTAAATTACCACTAATTACCACTAATTACCACTTAAATTACCACTGAAATTCCCACTTAATACCACGAATTAAAGTTATTTTCAAATTATGCACTTGACTTAAAACTAATGGGGAAGTCCGCTCTTTCAGAGGTTTCAAATCAATACGGAATTTTCAATTCTGAGCCAAGACAAAACTCCTATTA
>MU186043.1:130444-166091 GCA_016904865.1 Pissodes strobi | reverse complement strand
GGTGTTATTCGAGACATTATTTAAGCGACCTTGGTTCTATTAAATATGTAGCGATAAGTAAGTAAAGAAAACTTTTTAAATATACTATTTTTTATAACCCTATTCTTCGAAACCTATAACAAAAATACCACCAACAAAATTCTTTAAAACATTCTTTTGCAATACAACTTCTTAAAATAAAACTTTAATAAGAATATTATTTTATAATGACATGTCATTTTACAAATTCTGGAATATGATATTCAAAACGAATATTTTGAAAAATTATTTTAACTTTAGTTTTAATGAGCTAATCTCAAAAAAAAAAACATAAAAACTCGCATAAAAACAAAAACTAAACAAATCTTTGGTCAACTTTGACAACAAATTAACATAATAATACAGATAGGTACTAAGTAGGACGGTTCGTAGAACACTAATCAATTCACCAGTCAAAATGTAACTCATCCTGATATCACTTTTCAGTTTTAATGATATAATTTAAAAATATATAAAGGTACAAATCTTCGGTCAACTTTGACAACAAATTAACACAATAATAATACAGATACTTATAAGTAGGACAGTCGGTAAAGCGCATCAATTCAACAGAGTGTAACTTATTAAATTACCTTAAATATACCGAGTGAATACTTTTATTCTGGGATATAGGAAAATACCTGCCAACTTAATAAATTACTGGAATAGTGTCGAGTGTTTGTAAACCTTATATCTTAAAAAAGCTCTCGTAAAAAGCTTAAAGGTTAATTTGTTTGGGTTAGTCGGAGGATCATCTGTAACAAGAAACTATGATAATTTAAGAGGTTTGAAAAAAAAAAACAAAAGATGAAACTTATTTTTTAGGACACTTTTATGGATTTTGATGTATTATCAAAGGTGACAACTGAAAGCACTAGAGTAGAGGTGTCCCAAAAAAAAATTGTTAAAACTATTTTTAACGAATCCTCTTAAATTACCGGTAATTTTGTTCCAGATAAATATATGCGCTTATTCCAAACACATTTTGTTTTTTTAAGTTTTATGATATAAAGTACAAGGACACTTATATCTAATTTCTGCACGTATTTTCCTACGTCACAAAATAAGGTTTCGCTCAGTATATCTACATGCATTAAAATAAAGTATTTTCAATGGTCAATTCCTCGATTCAAAACTAAACAGATTTATTCACTTGACAACTCTCATGACATTTAATAAAAGATCCACGGCAAAAATAGTAAAAACCTAGGTGCTTCTCGATGAATTAGTTGGACCTCGTGTACTAATTTGGACAAGAGAATAAATATGGATATTTGAAACTACAATATATCATTCAAATACAAAAAAATCACAATTTAGACGAAGGTTAAATTCCAGGTAAAAATCTGGTAAATAATATTATATTGTTTACTTATTTTTACATAAATAAGCCTCTAAATAGCAAACACATATTTAGGCTCTTATAAAGATTGTATCAAAACTTTATAGTTTTTCTTTATATTTAATAAGTCCAACCTTTTAAGTGAAAATGGCCCGTCTCCGATCCAATTAAGAGGTCCATAGAAAATAAATGCCTTGTTTACTTTAGCTACGTCACTTTTTTTGGCCAAATTAATAAATCAGACTGTTGACTCAAAAATGACATAAGAGATATTTCATTATTAATTTTTTTAAGGACTTTCCCAATATACCATCCGTCATCATATAGTACAGCATAATTCTTGTCGATTTCCACAAAACCTAAGTCAGGTAAGCTGACATACCGTGTTTAGGTGTATCGTGGGTATTTGGCATCCGTCTAGGATAGGTGAAAACCTAGAAAATTGAAAGAGAAACCGAGATACACATAAACACCCAAATATTTGTAACTATTTGCCGAATGTGTGGTGGCGGGAGGGGTCGCGGCGTGAGGTATTTTAAAAATATAACAAGATGCTTTCGATCACACTTACCTTATCTTTTACAGTAAAAGATAAGGTAAGTGTGATCGAATTTACACATTGTTAAAACAAACTGTACTCGAAATAAATAAGGCCTTAAAAGCTTTAAAATCAGCAGGGAAAACGGCTGACCACTGCAATCTGCAACGGTTTATCGTGATGTTATTGATGTTAAACTATTGCAAGGCTGCCACTTCTCAGGCAATAGAAATACTCCTAGGAAAATGAATGCTGGTTTTTAACTGACACTAATAGGGACTCAGAAACACTTAGTTTACTTAAAGCTTAGTTACATAGTTTAATTAAAATCTATAACGTCCTCTAAAATAATGCAAATTCGAAGGATGGCATAATTTTAATATTACAAAACTACTACTTATTACCCCAAACTTTCCATAAAATACAAAAAATTACCACTAATTACCACTAATTACCAGTAATTACCACTAATTTCCCCTAGAATTACCACTAATTACCATGACTGTGTACACTAAATTACCACACTGAAATCCCCCTCGCTTCAGCCATTTGGGAAATAAAATTTAACCTGCCGATATCCAAAAAGACAGATAGGCACATTTAAAATTCAGAAGCTGCCACATGAAAGGTTAGACATAATATTTCAAAATCGAGGCTAACAATTTTCGTTCGCCGAAAGAAAAAATAAATCAAATTTGATACAAAAATGAAAATCTAATCCGGGAGAGGCCTTTCCGTTCCCACCTTTGGAAATTTATCATCCGAGTATGGGCCCGTTAGATAGAATTTTGCTGGGGACATCCAGCCATTTATCACAACTTCTATCCAGACTCCATCTATCAATATTACAATAATATAAGTCATTTTCCTTAGAACAAAAGATGACAGAGCGGTTTATATCAAACACAGATAAATTTTGAATCGGACCTATTAGGTGAATGAGGGGTCTTATGTAACTGATTTATTATGATATATATAAATACGAGAAAGTCATTCTTACCGTTGACTTTAGACTAATTAGAGGATTTATTTATTTTATGGAAAAAATCGATGGGCTTACTTGGCTTATACATATTTAACTAAATAACTTTTTCATTTTTCTCTTACTAAAGCTCAGGTCGCGGTCAAAAAATGGTTGATGCAAATTTGTGTTCAATGAATCAGATTCAGAAAGTAAATTTAACTTTCAGATGAAGGATGAGCAACTTTTAGCTCGTGTCATCACCAACGTATTGCAATTTGTATAAGTATGAGAGAGCGAAGTAGCCGTCTGCAATAGAGCACCCTTCGAAAAATTTGCGTACTATGCAGCTTCCTATAAGATGTTTACTCGAGATTGGACTGAAGCCAAATACTATTTGATATTGGGCTTATTCGGTCATAGTTCCATTATTCGATCATAGTATTTCTAGAGCAAACGGAAAACTATAGTGTATGAGGGCAAGTCTATTGTTTGTCATAAATTAATAATGAAAAGGTTGCTTCGTCCGAAGAAAAATGTTGTTAAAAAACATATTTTTTTAGTACTTCCCTTTGTTCCTTTGCAAAATTATAATTTTCGATCGTAGTCATTATCAAGAAGTTCTTTTACAACATAAAATATAGGTGAACTTCTCAATTTCATTTAATATCTCAAAAGTGTTAAAAGGATACGAACAAATCAATGTGTGAAATTGCTTGCAAAAAGCAATCTGCTTCCTAAAAGTAATGTTAATCTCGAATATGCCCTCGACTGAAGATTCTTCCTTTGTAAGTCGTCTCGTCGTCTTTAATGGGACATTGGGTCCATTATAAAATAGGTCTAGAAACCAGTTCATGTGTTCTGTCTACTCAATGAACTTCCAAAAAGTAATCTTATCCCGAATATGCCCTCGACTGAAGATTCTTCCTTTGTAAGTCGTCTCGTTGTCTTTAATGGGACATTTATTTCATTACAAACAGTTCATGTGTTCTGTCTACTCAATGAACTTCCAAAAAGTAATGTAAATCCCGAATATGCCATCGACTAAAGGTTCTTCTTTTGTAAGTCATCTCGCTGTCTTTAATGGGACATTTGATCCATTACAAAATAGTTCTAGAAACCAGGTCATAAGTTCTCTACCGCACCGGCCCCGAAAAAGTTTCCACCATTCTAGAACTCCCTGCTCCAACCAATTTACGTAGTCTCCATCGAATCGATTCTTGGTATCGACGCTTTGTTCAAAATTTCTCCCAGATAGCCGCCACAGACATGATAGTGAAGAATTAATCAAGTAGTGATAAGAAACGGTAATAAGTACAATAAGAGATAATTATCGATTAAAAGTCACTTAACGGTAAGCTCGATAAAGATAAGATAGGTAATTTTAGGGCGTACTTGTTTACCCTTTACACCTGGTCACACAGATGTGGAAATCACTGGCAGCTGTTGGCAGCTATTTCCCAACTCACACGGCTACTTGGTTGGCCCCAATTAAGATTCTTTACTGCTTTCTACGAAGCTGCACATCACACCATGCGGTCAGCATCATTTGGACAAAAACTCTTGGCCATAGAAAGACCGGGCGGTGGATGGAGATTCAGCCCCAGGGAAGGAGTCTTTTAAAAGGGTAACTTCACTTTACACAAAGCACATTTACGGGACGAAATTGTCCATAAATATTAATGGATGTGTACTTGTCAATTCATTTCATGATGAATTGATATGAAAACGGACTTGATGGTCAAAAATTACAGCGATAATATCGCCACTTTAAAACTTGTCTTTCTTTCATTCGTTACGCGTTCATCACTTCAAAGGAAAAGACCACGTCAATTGCCAAGAAAGAATATCTTCGACATCTGTCAAGAGAGCCTTCGAAACGGAAGAACGGCTTCGAGCACGGGTGCGTTCCAATATTCCCAAGTATGAAATAGTTAATTATATTTGAAGATATACATTCTAAGTTCGGAATAGGTATGTCAGGTTTTAATGTAAGGTAAAGAGAATAACAGACACATAAATCTACCGATGAAAGGGAAGAAACTATATTACTGAGTATGATAGCATTTACAAGGCTACAACTCTATTAAATTTTGATAATTGGCAATATATAGGTGGACCCAAAATTTCCTAATTGTTCGGTATATTAAATTGGGCTACATAAACATAACATATTAATCTTCAGAAAATTTCGCGACTAAGTGAAAATTGATACTGTGTGCGAATATGCACTCGTTTAATTTGGTACAAGTTTCGGGAAATCGATTTCATACAGCTTGGTGAGAGTGCTAGCTAAGATTAAAGTAGCAGTAGAGCTACCTAGATTACAACGGCTGGATTCAACGTTTATACTCACTCTATAGAATGGTTTTGGATTAATACAAAGTAATGTAATATTTTGGCTTGAAAAAAAATCAATATTAAGTACTGACAAAAATATGTTTTAATTGATATTTTAATTTCCACCACATTACTCTCCCAACCATCAAATTTCATTCAATCTGTTTCAGGCAATGCATTATTGGATTTATTTACACTTAGTCTATAAAATTCCAATAGTTCTTGTGAGATAAAAGGTAATGTAATTATTTTGCCTTGAAACGATTGAATACCAAGAAAAGATGGACAGCTCTTATGAGCCTAATTTCCACCACCTTAGTCATCTAACTATCGCTGGCAACTCAGGTGAAATTTAGCTAGCAAATTATAAATATGAATTCCCTTATATCAGTAGAACCTTAAAAATTCTAAACTAAATTAAGAGGCTAATAAATGTTGACAAGTTTTTTGCTCATCAAATTAGCTTCGAATAATGAGTGCCACCGGTACTTCAGTGTGGGCTCTGGAGTAAGATGTAAAATGACCGATAGAGAATACCTATTCGTTTTCACTTTATCTGAAAAAATTAATAGTACCTACACCATTTTCTGTTTTACCCATCAAAGTCATTGAAAATATTATTCGTTCAGCAGTTTTTGCTCCTATAATAGGGGAGCACCTGGCAGATTTTATGCAAAGCGTGGTATCAATAACATTCATCAATATGAAAATTAGCATCCGATAACCCTGTTAAATTTTTTTGAAGATCGACAGAACTTCGGTCGGTGTCACAAAGCTTCAGATTATGGAAATCCCTCGTTCCATATTCAGTTTGAACGTGATCTAGTTCGAAATGGCAGCATCTTTATAGGAAGCCGGAAATGCAATGCGGCGCTGTTATGCTTACTCTTTAATGTAAATTTACTCCGCGACTTCGGCGATGATTAAAGATCCTGCATTTCCTAAATCCCGATGAAAATTTAACACTTCCACTATTTCCGTAGTATGTCTAAAGAGCATAAATATTTCTCGGGGCAAGGCTTTATACTATAGAAATAGATTTTTCGACAATGGAAAGGAGATATTGGTTTGCGGATGTTACTTTTTTCATAAGTACCACAATATTATTGGCATACTCATACTATGATAACCCATGAACAGAAAAATATGTTATTAGCCATTGTCCTTTTTAGATTTTAAAACCATTATGAGAAATAGAAACACTCCATTACAGTAAAGCATCATCTGGAAATATAGACAATCACCTAAAATCCTTCTGATTAAATTGAAAAGCCTGTGCGCTATGAAATGAATTTTAAAGCTAATCTGGTGTTCACCGGATAAATTTGAGGAAAATATATTTCCCCCACTATAACTTGTTTTAAAATCCGTGGATTAGTATTGTTAGAAGATTTTGAAAATCGAGGTAAGTTTCATGGCTCCCCTTGGATATCTGAAGATGCCTATAAGATAAAAGAAATTAATCTAAAATCAAAATTTGTGGGGTACTAACTATTCGCAAGCGATCAGTAAACACCTGTGATCTCATTAACTATTTAAATATTAATAAATTGATATGCCTAAAATTGTAACGGCCAGGATATGATCATACACTTGATCACTAAATCAAGATAAATTTCACCTTTCTTTCTGTTATTTAAATTTGAATTATTTTACATTCGCTACTCTGTCAAGATTGAGTTCAAAAATGTTCAAATTTCAACTAGGAATGGTGTTCATATATTGTCCTAGTACATAGTACAGTAATGAGACACCCCGAACGAATGAGCAGGAGAGGGGGACTCAATAAATCTAAATCGAAGTATTCAGGTAAACCCCAAAAGTATATATAGATAGTATATAATACTTTTCCCATTGATTACGGTTAGAAATGCAGCAATTACCATTTTCGTCTCGTTGCGTTGCTGCCATCTCTTTTGGCAATATTTTTTTACTTTAGTATCCTTTGGAGAGGAAGGAAAGAATGTAGCAGTCAGATTTGACCAGTGTAAAATATTTTTAAATTACATTTTTATATGCTGCATTTAGCAAAAAATGCTGTATTTTGCGGTGAGAATTATTGAAAAGAGGTCAATACTCATCGGTTAATTAATTCTAAATTTATTAGTTCGATTTGCTATCAATATGCCGCATTTATTAATGTAAATTAATTTCATTCTAAATATAGGTTAACGATACATTTGTATTAGCTTTTATAACACCATGTGACTAGATTTATTTTAGTTGATAAGCGAACCACAGACGCTTAGGTTTGATCCAATCACTAAAATAGGATATTATGTTGTTAGTATAACTTTGCTTAAATTATATTAAATTACCGTAGCACGGCCAGCAAACCGTTTTATTTTTTTAAAAATTGTGTTAATCAAACCTGCTTTTAGGCTTCATTAGATTCGTCAAATTCATATTTTATTTTCGGTTGAAATATTTCATAACTTTTGAGTACTTCTGATAAAACTTTTTGGGACCTCTGGCTTGGGCTGGTTTCAGATATTTATATTTGTCTTTCCATGCGGCCGGGTGCAATTCTAGCAATGTTCGGTTGGTACTGTTGGCAGCATTGAGTAGTAGGAATGGCTGTTTCCCATAATTGCTGCTGTCGATTTAGATTTTTAAAATTTTATCACTTGGTTTGGGTACATTTTCTAGTATTTCTTGAACAATTTTATTTCAGCGCATTAATTGTGGCTCCCGCCATCGTTTTACCACCATGATAAACGAGAACTAGTAGCTTATTATTTTAGAATTATTTCTCGTATCGAACTGTTAGTGTCATTAGACATTTTCTTCTCCCTACAATTTTTCCCCCTCTAATTTCGTAGAAGTGAAAATGACAATTTGACTGAAAACTGAGGATTTAGTTCTTCTAGAAGTACCCTTCGAGGCGAAAAGAAGGTTTGCTTTAGTGCAGTTATAGTGACTCAACATTTAGTATAGTAATTTTGTGCAGCCCTTTGTTGTGGATATTGTGTTGGTTTCTATTTGTGTTTTGATACGACCGATTAATCAAGATCTAAATACTGCACTAGGGGCTTTCCGAGTTTGTTGTATAAGACCGAGACCGTCGACTCTCTAGCTACCCTCCGCCAAGAGCGAGGATCATATCTCCTGGCTAATTCAATCACCTGGCTACAGATCCTATCTCCGGGCTACACTAAAGCCAATCTTATCTCCGGGCCAATTTTATTGCCGAATCCTCTGCGGGTTCTAACCGCGGGGTCAGTGCCATAGCAGTATCTACATGTGCCCGGCGCCTTCACCAGAGTTCGACGACCGGATCTAATGGGTATCTTACAGAAGCTTAAGTAAATTCATTTATTTTTCTGTCCGACTGATATAATCGCTCTTATTATTTTAATATATATCGAGCATTGACCTCCAAGTTCTAAGATAGCTCTCATTAATTTTATTCTTCATTTATTCATTTGTTTATCTGACCGATTGAGATAATTGCTCTCAATTTTCCTTTTTTTAAATATAAATCAAGCATTGACAGTCGAGCTTTAAGACAGTTTTGCATAATTTTATTCTTTTTATTAATTTATCTGGTCGATTCATATAATTATTGTGGTCATTTATCAATACATGTTATTATTGCTATGAATTGAGTTTCTTAGTTTGATAAGCTTGCCTAGTAACCCCGTACAACACCAGCGGAGCTTTTTCAGTTTAGTTGGGAAAAACTGGTGGAGCTCTACGACCCCACTACCGAGGCCGGGCTTTGTAACACGACTCTCCGGTGCTAGGTTTGTTTTGAAATAGAGTCTTTACTTGCTAACTTTAATGAGAAAAACGTGTTGCAAGAACCATATAGATGCCTACTTTGACTACAGGAAAATATTTAAAATTAGGGGGACATGCTTGTCAATAACGTAACCTTGTCTAGTGTTTTAGCCCCTCGCAAGTCTCGTAGTTAAATAACGTTATAAAATATATATCTTGTATAGGTATAGTGGATCTTAATTCTAGAACTCTCAGCCTTTTAACCTTTATCTTTCATCTTTTGCAAAGGTAAATTTCCATTTATGAGGCTACAATCTTTTTTCCGTTGATTGTGTTCATATATTAACTTATGTTGTTTTTAACATGAGGCAAAGTTTTTTGCATTAACAGTACCTCGCGGCCAATTCAGCTTGTCCCCATTTTATATGCACATATTTTCGTAACATGGTAATCGAATGATTAATTGAGTGTAATAAGATTCGGTGATTGCCTTAAATTGTCGATGGCATTAGTGATTCTTGTTTTTAAATCTTCGATGCTATAACACGAAGACATGTAAACTTAATTTTTGATATGGTCTGGACTACTAAAAAGATAAACTACTAAGTAAATATCATCCTGTCCTAAGTAGTAAATATAAAGTACGCATTCAAACAGCGCAGGCAATTATGAACCCAAAAGTTGCAATAGTTGGCAAATTGTATTATGTACGTACGTAAAACTCAGGGGGTTCTAATCTGCCACCTAATTCCGCAGCTATAACTGAATTTCACAGTACACAAGTGGGTGAACTTGGAATATCCCAGCTAAAGTAGTAAAGTAGAATCTCCGATAAATTTGTCAAAGTTCTAAGTAAAATAATCTGTCAAATACTTAATTAACTGAGTGAAATTAAACCAAGCAAGTCTGCCGATAAGGCGCTCAAATACTTACCTAAATTAAACAGCAAAAGCTAACCATAAATAAAATGAAACGCAACTTTCTAAAACCTTTATTATAGACAAGAATGCATGCCTACATAAAACAATTAAAATATACCGTGAATATTAAGACATTATGGAATAGTGCTTGTTAAGTATTTTCCATTTGACTAATTGGCGAAGGAATGTCGGTCTACGCCATATTGGTGGAGGCATACCGGTTTGGATCAAAAGAAATTAAATGTTAACTTTAAGATTCAAATAACACGCCTTCAATTATTGGCGCCTTGCCTTCGAACAACATTTAGTGAGGTGCCAATCGATGCCGGTCTGCCCAGTAAACTAATTTAATTCATAATTTAATTATACTCCAATGTGTGCATCGCACATTAATTAGTTTAATCATCGCACATTAATTAGTTTAATCATCGCGGAATACAGGTCTCCACCTAGTAGTAGTAGTTAAAAGCAACAGGTTCATTGAAGACAAGCGATGCCATCTCGAAGCAGTGCACAGCTTCATTTTTGCCGGAAAACAAATTTCTGCATGTCTAGGAAGGTACAGCGGCAAATTCCTACAATCTTAGAAAAAGAGAGAGTTTAGAGTGGAGCAATACAACTGATTTGTATATGAGAAGCTGTAGCGGTGTAAATGCTAAAGAATCCAGAAATATAGATGATATTCTCTTTACCTTACATTAGAACTTAGAAGCCTATTTTGAACTTATAATGTATATCTTAAAATTTAAAACATTAACTATTTCATACTTTGAAATATTTGGGAACGTATACAACCGGTATCGCCTATACTGTTTGCCAAATGAAAGAACCTGGACGGAAGGAATGCGCGCAAAAAATGTCCTCTTTACATATTTAAATTTCCTACTTGAATACTTATTTTGTTATTTTCCTTAATACTACTGTCTTGTATTATTTACTATTTTATTTACACAGGGAAATACGGAATACGGAATTAGTATACTATAATATTTATAATGTTTATATTTTATTCGCCTTCAAGCTATTTAAAATACGCGACAATAGGCAACAGTGCGACGTTTACTTGATTTTTAGCGGGGAGGCAGTTTAGTGATTGGTCGCAGGATATATTAAATACACTTTGACCCTAGACCAACACCTAATTTTTTTTACATATTTTAAAATTTCGGCAGCGACTTGCTTTAGCCATTGGCGTGGAAATTGCCGATGCCGAGCTGTGTGGCTATTTATATTATTTGGTTTGTAGGGTCTGGTGATATAATATAGGTTTTGTCGATTTTGCAAATTCTCTTTTTTCACTAGAAAGGGGGTGTCCTATATAGTAGTTTAAGCCAAAAAAGTCGGAAGATCCGCTACATTTGAACCGAAAAAATGCCCTCAAAGTTCGAGTTTTGACACAAATTTTCAGCACCACACAAAAGCACTAGAAATATAGACAAAACAAATCTGAAAATCAATTGTCGGGTGAAAATATTAACTAGGATACATTTGGGTCGAACGAGAGACCTCCGTTTTGTTCCGGTCCTAATTTAAAGCGACTCATAGCCATAGCCCCATTAAACAAAATTAAATTTTACTTGTAAATATCCATCCTCCTTTTTACTGTCAACTGTCACAATAGCCAAAACAAAGATTTTTAAGAAGGCACACTGTTGCCAGACGTTTACTATAGTTTCGTTAGCAAAATTCATTAGAAAAATGGTGCGCTATAAGCGCAGCTTATTCACTACCAGCTAGTCATCTTGCGGCGGCATCCTTTGATTTGGGAAAGTCAATAACCAAGTTTTGCAAGTTTTAGAAGAGGGTCATGACTTAATATTGTTTTAAACGCCTGGGCATCTGAATAATACTTTTGACAGATCGTTTAATTTAAAATATGCTTTTTCTACTACCGTGCGTAAAGTACTCACTTTACGCACTCTCTAAGATTCATAAAATAGGCTTTTTTAATGTGCAGTGCGTAAAATAAGTTATTTTACGCACTAGTGCCTAAAGTAAATCTGACATATTTTTGCCATTTAGGGCAATGCGTAAAATAATATATTTTACGCACTAGTGTGTAAAATAATTTATTTTACGCACTAGTGCGTAAAGTAATTTAATAATATTTTTGTTTTTCATATATTTTTCGGTAGCAGAAAAAATTTTGTATGCTACTCATGTGTAAAGTACCCTTTTTTTTATTCAATTTCAATTAAATTTTTTTTCCAATATTCCCATTCATAAAAAAAGGTTCATTTTACACACTTGTTACATAAATAACTATTTTATCGTCTAAAATCCGTTTAAAAACGATTTTAAAACGCACAATTGTATAAAAATCCGAAATTTCCGAACCTCTCAGGGCGATAGCCGAGGCTTCGGACGAATTTGTCATGTATTTTGAAGCGAAAATTCATTTTAAATTCAACTGTGGAACTGAACCGCTCAGGGCGCAGTGCCCGACACTCCAACTTTCCGATTTCGATAGAGTTGACAGGCTGGTAGTGAATAACCTGTACTATAAGTGTCTCTACTCATTTTTTTATTTAGGTGAATGATTTTTTATTGCAGTAGCACATCCTATATTGCTCGACGAGCGGTGTGTGTGCGAAGATGTTGATTGACACGGTTCTTGAATAGTTAGTTTGGGGAACAGATGTCCTGGGAGCATATTCGCATGTAACAGGCAAGATGTCCATACGGCAATACCGATCGTTTCTTCATGTGTGACGTGCACGATAGCATTTAATCAGATGTCGTGACTGTTTTACATAGAATCAACAAATGTCTTCAATTATTTTAACGCTTCATGCATGGCCCTCCGCTCGCTTCGCTCGCTACGGGGGCTCAACAAACAGAAACTAACCAAGTGCTAACCAAAACTAACCCAAAATAAAAAATAAATAAATAAAAATTTTGGGTTAGTTTTGGTTAGCACCTGGTTAGTTTCTATTTGTTGAGCCCCCGTATAGGGAGCGAAGCGAGCGGAGGGCCATGCATGAAGTGTTTAAATAATTGAAGACTTATTTTTTGATCCTATCCTATTTTTTGATCCTATCCAGTCACGAAATCCGACTAAATGCTATCGTGCACGTCACATATGAAGAAACGTTCGGCATAGTCGAATGGACATCTTGCTTGTTACATCCGAATATGCGTCCTGGGAGTGAGTTCCACAGTGATGCAGTGCGCCAGACAAAGGAGTTCTTGTAAAGCGATGTTCTAGGTGTTATCAGTTTTACGACGAACCGGTGCGCTCTTGCCGTCTATCGTGACTGTCTGACAGGCGTTGTCAAGGGCGCGATAAGGCGGGCCAAATCCTGGGAACATCTGCCGTAAAAGTATCTGTAAAACAGGGATTTCTCGGTCACATGTTTGCGGTGGTTCAGACTATCCAGATTCCGGGTCAACTCCGGGTCACCGACGAGACGCACAACTCTCTTCTGAACGGAATCCAGTAGCTTTAGGGTGTGCTCTGGCGTGGCACCCCAGATGTGTGAGCAATATTCTAAGCACGGTCTTATTTGCGCTTTGTAAAGCAAGAGCAACTGCTGCGGTGTATACATTTTTTGTTGCGAAATAGCGTACCAAGCTTCTGGGAGGCTGATTTTGCGGCGCGACGTTAGCAACGTGGTCATGTCAGGACATATTGCTGTTGACCGAGACCTCCAGTAGTCCGATCGAATGAAGATGAAGGGATGGTCGATCCTACCATAATGATTTCATTGCCCGCCGTATGGTAAACGTGGCTGCTTGGATGATTGTTCAATGCGCATTTGCATCCATTCATCAGAATAAAAGAGACACTCATTCGATTACACTATTCCTTTGTATGTATATATTCGTCAAATATTTCACTTCATACATGGCCCTCCGCTCGCTCCGGGGGCGTAACCAAACAAACCTAACCCAAACTAACCCAAGACATTCCCAAATGAGGAAAAACAAACTAAAAAATATTTGCATTTTCGACTGACAAATTTCATTTTTTTTTTATTTCCGGCATGGCTTGGGTTAGTTTGGGTTAGTTTTGTTTGGTTGCGCCCCCGAAGCGAGCGGAGGGTCATGCGTGAAGTGGAATATTAAATATACTTAAATAGTAAACAACACTGTTATTCCCCATAAGAAAATGTGCAGCTTTTGGAAACACTGTGCCAGGCCCCCGGTGTCGGTTACTAAAATTTCATTATTTTCACGTTACAATTTCAATATTTTCACGTTACACCTGAGAAAGTCGTAGTGGAAGTTTGCCCTTCTAGGGCAATTTAGGCTCAAAACGCGGATATTTTTTCGGCTCAAATGTGGCGAATCCTTCGAGCTTAAGCTACTCTATAGGACACCCCTTTTCTAGCGAAAAAAAAGAAAATTTGCAAAATCGACACAACCTATATATCATCAGACCCTTAATTTGATATCTTTGAAGATTTTTAACCTTTCTTATATTTTTCTTGCATTTGGTGATTATTATACGCGGTTAACCAATTTTTATATATTTCGGATAACTCTCTTAACTGAACTCTCTAAATTAAATTTTTTATTACAAAACAATTCCGAACGTTCTATAAAGAGCGTTTTGGAACATACTTGCTTCAATATTGCCTAACTTTTAATACAAAAATAGAATGCTAGAGAATTTATATGAATTAGCTACGATAAACCGTTTTTTTCCAAATTAAGCGACGTCATCAATGACGTAAATACAAAACCTTCGGGAAACGAACTCTACTTATTACTACAACATATTTATGTAATACATACAACAAATAATATCATAGAATACTATCCTTATTATAAAAATGAGATATTATTATATGACATATTTTGTACTATAAGACTGTAATATAAAAAAAACTGTAATTAATTTTAACGTCTTAAACTAATCAATATTATCAATAATAATATGGTAAGAATAACCTCGTGCGCCTATGGGAAGGCAAGATTTTTTACGTGCTAGTCCTCTACCCCCTTCAGTCGTTGTTAAGGTTCACTCGCTTGGCGCACTATACAGCACCTCTTTTCTGTGGTCATCCCTCAGTTTCGATATCTTTTGGCAATTGACATGAGGTTATCAATGTGGCCATTGAACTGGTCATCCATTTTGACCCATGAACGTCTAGAAAGAGAAAATATTTTTTTTCCTATCGGACGAAAAACTACACCTTTCCGATGTGTTTTCTCACCGCAAAAGTCATCATTCCAGTATATTGTATTCGTCGCTCAGCAACATGCAATAACTGTATGGGAATAGGCAGTAACTGTATGGGAATGTAACATTTCCGTCCTAGGACGGGAATATAACAATCAATTTAAAACACCGTTTTTATTTGGCTCTATTTTTATAGGTACGTATTTTAATTAATTCCGATCGGATAAAAAAATAGTATGTGCAACGCGTAGGAAAAGCACATTCCTGAACTCCTGTGTTGCTGGCCTCGGCTGCGCCTCGTCCAGCAATTACCATAATCGTCCAGGAATGTTTTGCTTTTCTTACTAGTTAAATACTAGTTATACTATTTTCGGAATCGAGATATTATCGTTGTAGTTTTGACCCTCAGGTTCAGTATTCTTAATAACTTATCATGAGATTGATTGGCAAGTACCTTGCCATTAATATTTTCACGTCTTATCAGCAATACCGTAATCTAAAATCATTTTGTATAAAGTGAGGTTACCATATTCAAAAGGTGTGTTATATCTTTGTGTCTCTTTATTAGATTACAATAATTAAACTAGGGTCCTTCCTTAGTCCGTTCTTCCGCTAGCCTAGAGAATCTCTTAAGATTTATTCCTGCCAGTTTGAGACCCATTATGTTAGAATGATGTTGACCTACATGGCGTGACGTGCAGCTTCACATGGTGCAGTAAAGCACTCATTAGTGCCAGCGGCCAGCTGACATAAAAATTGGCCATATAACTACTTATCTTATCTTTATCGAAACTACCGTTAAAAGCCTTTTTATCGTTTAGTACCTTTTATCCTATCTATTTTCGTTTCTTACCATTATTTATTTAATTAATACCAAATTTCTATATTACCGTACTTGGTTAGCAAATGTCTTCCTAATATTATGGTAATTATCTGATTTATTTTTTAGTATTAGAATTAAATGTACGTACTGTAATCTACTTTAAGCTTTATGTCAATAGACCCTCTTACATAACAAACTTTAGGTGTTTGTCTATAGGCAGGTTACCGAATTAAGCTCACTTCGATTTTCTCTGTATGTCTTCATTGACTATATTTAGATTTTCTTCACACGTCAATTCAATTTAATGTCATATTTTTTTAACTGTTTATTTGTCCACTGGTATTATCGCTGCCATGGGATTAATTTATAATTCATTTTTTAATTAGGCGATTAATCTTTATTTAATGAGTTTTATTTAAGGCGTTCTGTAATTACCTGCTACATAGTCAGAACTTTGAAAATTCAGACCTTAGTTAAGAATATAAAAAAGGAACTAGGCAGTATTATTAATTTAGAACTTAAAATTAGGGGTTGGTGACATTATAATTTTGGTGATACTTATTTTAAGGTATGTTATTATTATTATTATTATTTTTAGGTACAATACAATAATCTTAATTAGGTTTGAGACCCAATTAATTTTCAAT
This sequence comes from Pissodes strobi, assembly GCA_016904865.1. Lineage (NCBI taxonomy): Eukaryota > Metazoa > Arthropoda > Insecta > Coleoptera > Curculionidae > Pissodes > Pissodes strobi. Next base: position 149,651 of record MU186043.1, on the reverse strand, counting down.
TGTACTCGTTTTGTCTGAGAATATACTTAATATTTGGGGTTTCTGGTATGCTGAAGTCAAGATCAAGTTGAGATTATTAATTTCTTTTCAGGTTTCTCAACATTATTAGATAGGGTATGTTTTTACATTCTACTACCCTAATTTCAATGCTTAATAATTATTGATATGTTCTTATTAGAAAATATAGTGGCGCCTTCGCCCAACTGTCCATTGGACGATCCACACCTATAAATATTACCTCCACAAAAGGATTCTGTGAAAACTTAATGGTTATAATGAGGTTAAAAATACCTAAACTGAATCCCTTCCCATTAGAGATTTGGAGGCAACTATCATCTCTGGTTAGGGGTTGAAGTTGAAGAGTTGAAAAGACAGTATGAAATTATCCTCCTAAATTCAATAATCAACAGGTACGAACGTTTTTCAGATTTTAATCTTAAATACTAAAAATCGAAGTACAAAGTTTTAGATGGGCCACCCTGTATAATTAATTAGTGATGATTCAATTCCCCGTATTTTCAATATTTATCTCCAGGAACATTGGTTGAAGATTTCACAACTACTAAATATTGCACTGCAGATTCCTGTAAATAAAAAACTTATCTCATTGTCTGGATCCTTCAAGTCGCCGAGTTGAAAATATTTACCTCTGGTATTTTTGAAATGCGCTGAAAGATGACTGGGCTCATTTAAGTCTTATTTAGGGGTGAGGTCTTCCATTTTTTAATACGACAAAGACAAGATAAGGTTGATTAATGTCGGTTTTTAACTAGCAACATTCGTTGACCTTATAAATTCTAAGAGCTGTTTCTGAATCTCTTTTTCCTTTCTACACGCAAATTTATAGTGGACATCAAAAGAGCTTAACCGAATTTAGACGAGGTTTTGTGGAGCGATTTTTCAATGTCTTTATGCTATTCTAGGAAGTTAGATTAATTATAATTACTTATAATGTTCTAGCGTAAATAATAATGAATATTTTGCTACAAAGAGGTTGAGTGAGTGTTTCTACTTATGTTTACTAACTCTAAAGGAAATCTCTGATGAAAAAAAACTATAAAATTAATTTGAAAAAAGCTCCTTGCATCGATTTAATAACCGAAGAAACCTTGAAAAAGCTTCCAAAGAAAGCATCGCATGCAATGATTCCAAAACCAGACGAGACACCTAACGAAGTTTCATCATACAAACCATTCCTTACTGCCTATAATATCGAAATTATATGAAAATCTACTTCTTAATTAAAATCAATTAAAGTGCAGAAAAACCTAATTCCTTCTAATCAATTTGACTTTAGAGGAATCGATTCTACGACAGGTTAAGTGAACAGAATCACTGATGTTATCAAAAAAATCGCTAGAAGAAAACAAACTGTGCCCAGCAATCTTCCTGGACGTGGCCCAGGCCTTTGACAATGTGTGGTATGAAGACTTGTTTCACAATCTGGAAACACAATTACTAAGACAATACTCAGATGTATTAAAATCATATTTAACAAAATGATGTTTCAGAATTGGACAGAAAAAGAAATCTTCTGAACTATTTCTCAAAATTTGATTAGGTCTAGAAATCACGACATCCACAAAATAAAATAAACTAAAGTAGGTGCGAATTACAAAATCATTATTTATGAATGGTTTTGTTTAATAATTTATGATACATGCAGGAAATTTATAAGTAACCGACATATTTGTAGCTATAGTATATTATAGTTTATAGTACCTAGAAATGTATATTGTTGATAAATAAATGTATATAAAGTAGTAATAATAAATTGCTTTTTCGTTTCATATTTTGTTTTCCATTGAAAAAAAATTAATGGGATACGATAAAGAGCTCAGTTTATGCCCTGGCAGCCCCATCTAGAAGTTATCAAATCAGTTTTGAGTAACTCCAATCGGAAGCTCTTTACTAGATTTTAGTACGGCGGTTAGTCAAACCAACCTTGCATTTTTGAGTAGAGCATTGAGATTTGGTACAGTGGTAGTATCTATATACCCATACCTCACTTTTAAGAAGTGGAACCAAGTTTTCAACCACGGGAGCGCAGCGGTATGGGGGTTGCAAACCTGCCAGGGACTATTTTGAGAAAAGCGCTAAACGAGCACACCCGACCTCTACTATGGGTGAGTATCACTCAAAAATATTACAGGAGATGTTCTGGAACGTATCTGGAGTATGTACCAGCCGCGTGGTGGCAGATTGCCTACCCTCAGGCGCAGAACCTAATGCAATCGGTTTTGTAGTGTTAAGCTAGGGATTTTTGTTAGTGACTCCATTTCCACAAACAAAATATAAATAAATCAGATCCGAATGGACCCATACACGTTCTTAAATCAGTATGCTCATTAATATAGTAATATCAAAATAGTTAACTTTAGGCGGTTGTAAGGTGGATAGAAAACTAAAAGATTAAGAAAAGCCATATTTATTACAAACAGACAGTTTAACAGCATCATTTAAGGCGTTTAGCATTAATTCCATATCGTTATTAAATGGATAATATTATTCATTGTACTAGATGTAATCACGGAATGTAATAATACTAAATATATTACCTACATCAGGAATTGGAGTCATAAATACCAGACTTTGGAACTTTTTTTGGTATTAATCAAGGTTCTTAGGGCATGGGCAACAACAAGACTCATAGCAAAGGACTTTAGATTTAGCGCAGCTGCATTTCTCAGCGCATTTATTTCAATATTTACATGACACCGCCGCGCCGGCGCCGTTTCTTTGCAAGCCTCTTGTGCTGTAGGCTTAGTTCTATAGAGCAGCCTCCATCCTTCCGAGCCGGCTTTCCAGCCGCACACTGGCGGTGATGGCTAGTTCCGGATTGGGGAGATCGCTTGTCTGGCCTTCTGCTCCTTGTATGAATCCCTCAGAATTAAGCAGCACTTTCTTAAAGCCGATGGAGTGTACAAACCCGTTACTCACTCTTTCCTTAAGCAATTTGTCGGCATGACTGCGGGCAAGATCAGCCAGCAGAAATTCAGGTGCATCTTCACTGCATTCTTTTTCAGTTTTATTTGCTTGATCACTTGTTCAAGTGAAACGTCTCGTGCTTAAGCTAACTGCTCCGATTTCTTGCCTAGACTTGACTAAGTTTTTAAGTCTTGCACATACTTTGTCCGACAGTTGTTGTGGTACCATACGCCGAGCCTACCCTGCCAACCCGGGAGTACGATTAAAATTTTACTGTCTAGTTTCTTGGTTGCAGCGGCTTCTATCGCATTTCTAGTTTCTGTGAAAGTCAGTCTATGAGGTGGATTGACTCTTGGCCCGTGCTTGCCACAAAAAATTCATTATATCTTGTCATTAGCTGATTTCACCTCTTCGAGACTTCCCCGTGTAGCTAACTTGACGGATCGCTCGATATTTTCTTGACAACCAATCTGAATATCTCTCTAAGTTCTAGCGAGCTTGGTTGAATCGCAAGGTACGAAGCAGCAATTGTGACATTTTGGGTTATTGGTTCTTAAATTATGCTCAATGCGAAGGCCCGCATCTAACGCATCCGCGTTGGCATTACGCCCAATATTTCCTAGTTTCTGGTAAGCTTTTAGATTCCTACCCAGGATATCAATTGCTGCATCCATCTTTGCTGGCTTATCTAGTGTCGGATCGATGAGGTCCTCTCCCTGCTAAGATTTCTGATACAGTATACAGAGACCAGTCAATAGCGTGCCTACTTCGCTTTCTATTCTGCTGCTCTTCAACAAAGACATTTAAATCTTTCATGATACTAAATCTGTCAAAAAAGAAATGACCGATTTTTTTATGGCAGTGGCACACACTAAAGGGAGATCCTTTGGCGCTCGACAAGCGGTGCGTGTGTAAAGATGTTGATTGAAACGGTTCTTAAATAGCTGTAGGTGGTAATTAGGGGGAAACAGATGTCCAGGGCGTGAGTTCCACAGTGATGCAGTGCGTCAGACAAAGGAGATCTTGTATAGCGATGTCCCAGGTATTTCCAGTTGTACGACGAACTGGTGCGCTCCCGCCGTCCATCGCGACTGTCTGACAGGCGTTGCCAGTGGATAGATGAGGCGGGCCAAATCCTGGGAACATCTGCCGTGAAAGTGTCTGTAAAACAGAGACATCTCGGCCACATGTCTGCGGTGTTCCAGACTATCCAGATTCCGGTTCAACCCCGGGTCGCCGATGAGACGTATAGCTAGCTCACTTCTGAATGGAATCAAGCAGCTGTAGGGTGTGCTTTGGTGCGGCACCCCAGATGTGTGAGCAATATTCTAAGCACGGTCATATTTGCGCTTTGTAGAGCAAGAGCAACTGCTGCGGTGTATACAGTTTTTTGTTGCGAAATAGCGCACCAAGCTTCTGGGAGGCTGTTTTTGCGATGTTAGCAACGTGATCATGACCGAGATATCTGCAGTCCGATTGACGAGGATGAAGGAATGGTCGATCCTGCCATAATGATGTCAGGGCCCATCGTATTGGCCCTTTTGGTAAACGTGGCTGCTTGGGTCTTTGCTGCATTGAACTGGACCAAATTTCTGTCGCCCCAAATTTTAACTATCTCCAGGTCTTGATTAATTGTTGCAATCTGCTCCTGTCTGCGGTGATAAGTCTCAGTCGCTGGCAAAGGTTTTTCTGATCTAAATTGGAAGACAAGGGTACTTACCTTATACTAGAAAATTGGGAGCCTTCAGGGCGGTCTGCACCTCCTTGCATGTCTATCGCTTATACTAAACTAAAGTGTAATTTTAATTAAAACTATTGTTATAACAATTGATTTTATGGCAAATAGGCCTTATTTCAGGATAAGCGAGAGTTATGCGAGAAGGCGCAACCCGCCCTCAGAACGACAACAAACAAAGATAGAAAAGGCAAAGCGGCATTAGAGAAGTCAGTCATTGTCAGTTGTATCTGTTGACATTAAAAAAGGGTACTGATACAAGAATTGTTGGAGTTTTATTAAGAACCCAAGCTTACAATACTTCAGCTTACAAATCGATTTTATTAGTTTCTGCGTCTAGAGGGTAGGCAACCTGCCACCACGCGACTGGCACATGTTCCAGTTACGTTTCAGAACACCTCCCGTAATAATTGTGAGTAATATTCACCCATAGAAACTATCGGGTGTGCTCGTTTAGCGATTTTCTCAAATTTGCCTTTAGCAGATATGCAACCCGCCATACCGCCGCTCTCCCGTGGTGGCAAATTTGGTTACACTTCTTAAAAGTGAGGTATGTTCATGCACTACCACTGTACCAAATCTCAATGCTGTACTCAAAAATGCAAGGTTGGCCACAATATCGCTGACTAACCGCCGTACTATTTTAACTTAGATTTTTTTTAGGAATTAGTTTTCTCCTCCATCAGAATAAATAAGAATATATGTTCCAAAAATGATGGCGCCGCTTCGCCATGACGACACAAGTGTGTTTTAGAATTTCTCCTAACCTTGGATTAAGATATTGTGATTATTTTTCCTAGAAAGCCATACACACATAAAAATTGTTATTGATAATTTCCGAGGGCGTGCCAAAGTTTATGTTGTCAGTCTCATGGATATCAGAAATATTAGTCTCGGAGTTTGTTGTTTTCCTGGATTGTTTCAATATTTAATAGGATTTGTTAAAAATTCAGTCAATTTTTATTTCTGACGTCATAACCTTCAAACTTCAGATGAGACAGCCACAGCTGACTTGACAATTGTGGGTTGCCTATTGAGGGGTACTCTTGGAATGTTGCCAGATGTACATGTTTCTCTAGCGATCCTCGTGCGATTTTGATGTGTTTGCGGACCAAGCCAAACAAGAAACAACATAATATATTGATATGCTACCATCAGTTTGATGTTAAACGACTGTCTTTCGCATTCGCTTGATGTACGCAGGCAAGATGAGTTAGTGGTTGCCCAAATTTGGAAACCCTGCCCGGGTTGCTTCGCATCTGGATCCAACAGAGACGCAGGCTCTTGGCTAAAGGTGCGTTTAGGCCTGGATTATTGCGCCGCCGATTTATGTCTTTAGCGTTTTTGATGTAAGGAGTTTAAAATGGCCGCGGGCTGAAATGAAGTGGTTTCTGTTTGTTTAGTCATTGTGTATAATGATTTTATCGTCAGTTTTGTTTTTTAGGTACGTTTTATCGCATATTGAAGATGGTATTAAATTTGGTGGCAACCATCTTGTGGTATTTTACGTGATGTCGTAGGACAATGTAAAGCTGGCTTATTGTTCGAATTTTTTCTGGCCCTTTAACATTGAACTTGGCGTTTGAGGTGGACTATCTCGACTTGACCTCGTTCTCTTTCTTGTTATAACCTCCAATAAGGAGGTAGTGGAATAAGTTTGGTGGAATAAATTAATTCACTGTGGATCGGTTGGATTTTGTTGAAGTCAAGATTTCTTTTGGTAACTGGCCACGTGCGGAGGATTCAGGAACAAAATACGCCGTTTCCTTTCTCCTGCCGTAATTGATTAAATGTATATCTGGTTCGATTTAATCTTAACTTCTAGTTTGGGTTAGTCGGGTAGTTAGGGAATCGAAATACATTAGAATCACCTAAAAATTGTCATGCAACAAATCCTGTGCCTATCAGCGTGGAATGTGCACCTATTCTATAGAATTCGAACTCAATGTTATAATTTTAGAATACCTTATATTCTCCACTATATTTTTAACATATGCTATATAGAAACAGACAAAGACAAAATATTTCTAAATAAGGTAAAATTGGGTATGCCTTTCCCTATATCTTGTAAAAGCTTGATAACATACAAAAATGTTGGACGGAATACACAATATCAAATTTATATTCTGTAAAAGTTGATCCGTATATAAAATGAAATGCAAACTTTCCTCTGATTCTAAATAATAAATTATACTAACACAGGCGGGCAAAAATATTATGAAGCGGCATCGGCACTCAGTTCATATTTGCCATTTTTTATTTGTGGATTTGTAATATTAAAAGTTTGGTATGATACATAAATCTTCATGAAATATGAGGAAGTTTACAAACTGGCGCAAAAGCTGCGATTAAGGTGATCGAGTTTCCCTTTGGTAATAAAATGAAGTTTCCAACAAAACAGTTTATTTTTAATAAATCTTATTAAATATAAAATTAGTTACAAATATGTAGATATGTAATTCGATACAAATCGTGTACTTTTTGGGGGAAAATGAAGACTTACTTTAGTTTTTAACTCGATAGCTACAGTCAACAAAAGAGTTAAAGATCTCGAACAGCATCATTAGATATTGTTTGCTGCGTACGGAAGGCAAAGAAGCGAACTGACGAAAATACGTGTTTATGAGGTGGTGGTATGTCGGATTTAAAAAGCAGGTGTGATGCATACAGTCAACTCCAAAATGAAAAAGGGCGTTGAGTGCTAAAATAGCAACACTATATTCTTATTACTTTTAAAAAGGAACGGATTTTAATTAATACGGGCCTAACCCCGGGGAGTAATGTGTGCAATACCTGGCTCCAGGTGTAGAGTTCGTGAGCGCCACCAGTTCTGCCAGCTAAACTGGAACAGCTTCGGTGGTGTAATGCGGGGTTGTTAGGTACGTTTTATTAAACAAGAAAACACAATCTAAGTTTGCGGTTTGATCTGCTGGCTTCTAGATTTTTTTTAACTTATAACAGTAACAATCATCCAATGAAACTTAAAAACAAAGGAATGACCACAACAAAAACTATTAAGTAATTGAGGATGATTGTACAATATGATCATTGTACTGAGATCAATTCTGTTGATTATGCCTTACACTTAAAAACTCTCAGCTCTACTATCTCAAGTGATCACTTTGGTTTAATTAAGATTACTATAGATATGTAAACCGAAACGTATGAATTAGTAGCCGCACCAATGTTAAAAGCGATAATGATAATATTATCATTCAATAATTAAAGCGACAATAATTATATCAATAGGTAAAGAGAAAAGAAAAATCTATAAAATAAATAAGAGCTTTAAGCTCTTAATGCTCGGACAGCAATGCTAAGTTTATAAAAAAATAATAGAAACGATACTCACTCCGAAAGTCGTTGAACACTGAAGAGGTTTTACTCCGGCTGCACGCTCAGCAGTGCCCCTGCTCTAAGCTGAAGGTGGGACTTCTCGGCTCAAAGATGATAGTGAGTCGGAATATAAAACCCGGTAGGAAACCTGTCGTGAGACCGGTCGTGAAGCTTTGTAATGGCTTCTGACACCTGTAGAAAAATCCAATACTAATTGGACAATGAAAAAAATATAGGCCCCTAGTATATATATTTGTTTTTTTCTTACAAAAAAAAAGATTTTCAATAACCATCAGCAAATAAAAGAAATACAAAGAGTGCAAATAACGTGAATATCAAAATAAATATGTATGAACCACCCGTAAATAATATAAAATTTCCCATATGCTCAAAACTAATGTTACATTAAAGGAAGGAAAATATAATAAGAAGAAAAGGTAAAATATCCTACGGAATGCAATGCAACTGGTGGTCGATGTAAAAAAAATTAACAGAGATAAAAGAAATTAAATCATTAAAATAGTCCAAAAAAACCTTTAGCAATATTTGCCTCTCTTGAGTTGAAGGAATACCTGGAGGATCAACTACCTGGATTTTATAAGGTGAGTTCGGAATGTCTCTAGAAATAATGGAAAATAACCTTTAGTGTCATAGCGACCATGTGCCAGCAGGCAGTAAAAACAAATTCCAGAAAAATCTTACCGTGTGCAGTATGAATATCCCGATAAATCGTTTGTGTCAAACCCAAATTACGTACTCAACCCAAGATCCCCCAGAAGGGTAGTATAAAAAGAAATACCAAAAGTTGAGTCACCCACTAAACTTCAGCAGACACTTCCTACCTCTCCAGTATTAATTTCTAGAAGAACGAGATCCTCGGTTTCAATCAATTTGCATTTGCAACTTCCAAGGAATTTAAGGGGAAAAACATTAGTTCAGAAAAAAACGGTAATGCCAAGAGATTCTATCGAAATGAAGAACTAGTCTATATGAGGAATACTTCTAAGATAATAGCCGAGAACTAAGCTTCGGAAAATGACTGCGGAAGCAACAACTAATGAACCGAAACCAAATTTTTCAATAAACAATAGGAAATATCCCTAAACGAACTAATAAACCTTTAAAAATCCGAATCGATAGCAATGATCTATAACATTTTCACCCTTCTGCTTTTATTTTTTATTTTTTAAATTTTTATTCGATTTGAATTGAAATTATTTGAATAAATAAAAGTTAGAGCTAAATGTTCCTTGAGTTACCCTGTCGCTTCTTAGATATGTCTTATTGCGGTGGCACTATAGGGGTGTGAGTTCGAATTATGAAAATTGAATTATGTATGGACGCCAGATCTAAAGTAGACCGAAAGATAAGAAAAGATAAGCTAAATTGTCAGATTACATTATCCATAATAAGACACCAATGTAAGGAAAGTAAACGCAAGAAATAAAAGGTATGTTTTCCCAACAAATATTAATAATAATTTTTGACACTACTGAGTATCCTTTACATTTACATCCGAATTCCAACTACCAATTACACTCGGTATAGGTAAAGAGAATAAGCAATACTTAACAAGAACTGATCCTATAATTACCATATAATGAGATAGTTAATGTATATGAAATTTTCCATACGACCCTATTTAAAATTAATGGTTCCGATAAGCAAATAGCCCTTAAGTTATAATCAGCCCACTAATAAGTCAAGAACATTATATTACATAATCCCAAAGTAATTCTGATCAAAACATATTTCAGAATTGAGCCAAATCAAATCAATGTCAAAGTATCGAACTTCGATTACCTATAATATTTAGAAGATCTGTCACAATCGGGAGATAATTGCAAAATCTATCAGACGTCTCTGAGAGAAATTCAATTTATATTAAATTTAAGGCTTACCTTTGAAAAATTTATATATAGCCAGATAATATCACTACTTGTTATGTAGTAACTAGAGTAAAGGTAATTAAGAAATAATAGCTTATACAAATTTACAAATGGAAATTTCCAAAGATTAATACCGAGTATGTACAGAGTAGTTAATCGCTATATTACATAGTAGGTACTCAATAAAGATAATTATTCTGCTTGATTAGATCAAAATCCTAGTTGCGAAGCTTAAAGTTAAAGATATATAATCTAGTTTTGAGATACCGTGAGATAAATTTACAATAAGATAAATGTACAAGATTTGATTGATAAGATCAAATTCCTAGTTACGAGGCTTATAGTTAAAGACATATAATCTCGTTTTGAGATTACGGTAAGATAGCTGTACAATACGATAAATGTGCAAGATTAATCAATGATACAGTTAGTGATTCAAAATTTCCGGAAAATTTGAATGCTGGAAAAAAACCGGTTTTTTTCCTGGAAAAATTGGAAAAAACGGTAAATTTCGGAAAAATTAAATTTTTATTAAAAAGAAGCAAAAGAGTTTTGTTTCAGGCTTGCTTTAGCTATTAAATATTTTTCAATATTTAGAAAGGTATTGTATATATATTTTATAAAAAAATGCAGCGCGGAAATTAATTTATCGGTGAACCGTGAATCCCCCACATCTTTACAAACAGACGAGGCGGCACAATTTCAGTTGTTTCGTTGCTTGTTATAATTTTATGATATATATACATATACCATATACCTCTGTTGGCCGTATTAGGTATATAGGCATAGGACAGGAAAACGATCGTCTGCACTTTTCTGGATGAAAATGACAAGCTCGTTTACAATCCAAGACCATATCCGCTTTTGGAACAGATTCATATTAATGATCACGAGCAAGATGGCGAACTAAATGTTACGGAAAAGGAATCGGACTCAGATATTTCTGAAGACATTCCCTGGGAGTTCTCGGACTCGAATACTGACAGTCAAGATAAAATTCCTTTAAGCGTTTTGGCGTTGGCTAAATAAAGTTTTTTATTACCTTTTTGTTAATTTTACGTTTTGCATTTATATTATTTGTTATCTTTCACAGAGTAAATTTTTAGTTCTTGTATTTTTGCAACATTGCAAGTTGCAACTGTTCCTAAGAGTTTGTTCCGAAGCCTGGGTTTTAATAACACTTTTTTTTGTTGTTTTTTTTACCTTTTTCGTTTTTTTTTAAACTATGTTTATTTTGCTAATAAAGATAAAGAGTTTTATTTTTATATTTTAAAATAAAAATAAGCATATTGAACCTCGTTTTTTATTTAAGCGACCTTCAGATAGTGCAGAAATATGGAAAAATCTACCCTTATCCCTTATATCGCTAATTTGAAAGAATTTTTTGGGTTTTCAGTAAAATTTCTTTTTTTTTTCAATTTTTCCTTTTTTTCCAATTTTTTTAAGGATTCAGTAAAAAACGGAAAAAAACCGAGTTTTTTTCCAATTTTTCGGGTTTTTTTCCAAACCATCGAATCTCTAGATACAGTAAAGATAAGGTAAATTTATGAGGTAGGTAAAGATAATTATTGTTAAATTGAGAAATTTTGGTTTCTCTGTTTTGGAAAAAAAAAATAATGAGGAATTGTGCAAACATTTCTAAAAAAAATCACTTATCTTTTTGGAATTGCAGAAGATAATGCTCAGGGCTCCAAACGCTTCTTCAGCACAGTGGTGTCATAACCACGGAGTCATCCCGACCATTTAATCTCCACTTCCCAATCAACAATTACATTGCTACCTACCAGGCTACGATTTGGAATTTAACTGCGTCCTGGAATCTCCCGATCCTCTCTGAAAATCTCCTCATTTGCCCATATGAATTGAAATTGAATTAGAGTAAAGTTAGGTAGAGTTAAGAGTAAATTTCAAAGTAGAATTAAAAGCCTGAAATAAAATAAATCGAACATCAGACTTATCAAAATGGCGTCCTTGTGCTGCTAAAAAAACTCGACATCACTCAAATAATTACCTGTTGGTCGGCTCTCCTTCAGTGTCGGCTAATCCATACTAAAACGCCATGGAGTAAAAAATTATTATAATACAGCCTTGCTGCCATCAATTTCCAGGGAAATTAAAAAAACATTTTGACGCCTCCGTCACCGCCTATACACCATTTAGGCCTGAATATCTAATCGATAAGGGGATCGTGCTTCAGCAACCATCGGTTTTATTCACCCAGACTCGCAAAAACTGATTTCTGTAGGATGACATAAAATCAACCTACAATACCCGAGTCGACACGAGGTCAATTCAAATACCACCAACTAAGTAAACATGAACTCACTTCCTAATTAGAAAATTCCGTGAAAAACTCGATCAAAACTCCTTCACAAAACATTCTGAACTAAGTAACTGTCAAAACAAAGCACCTAGTTATGTCACAAACTAAAGAAAGGCTGTAAGATGCACCTTAAATTTAAGATACCTGCAACCATATATACTTGTATGCCTGCAGACCAGTAGCGTAGACAAATCAATTATATTAAAAAGAATTCCAATGGTGTGCTAGTTTATATTGAAGTTTGCGAATGTATGAAAATAAATTAATTGTTTTTGGATATTTAACCGCGAGTTGTCACAGAAAATTCAAAATTACTGACATTGGATCGAGCATATCCAAATGATTGTTACAAATCATGGATATATAGCACATTACTACCATTCAAGGCTACCAATCGAATATTACAAAACTTAAACCATGCGACCTGAAAAGATAGATATAAAGTAGAAATCACAAATATCAAACTCCACAACTGTCGGTAAGAAGAGGGACTACAAAATAACCTCAAAATCTACTAAAACATAATAAAGGAAGACGAACCCTGACGATTGAGAGAAAATTAAAGAAAAATACGGGAAAACCACGCGGAAATATGTGAAGGATACGCCCTAAATCCCTAGAGCACTATGAGAAGAAGCAACAACAAGCAATTCATGTAGAAATCAACAAGTCTTAGAGAAGAAAATAAGCAACAGGTACTAGTTTTTTACTATTGAAGAGAAAGAAAAATTTAATAACTAACAATTATTCTCGAATTAACAGGTAAACAAGAAAGCAGCAGCAGTATTTCAAACCAAATCAATGACCCCAAAAAGTTAAAGCCATATCAGTCCGTTACAGGGGAAATATTCAAACCGAAAGTAATATAAAAATTTAACCGATCTAACGAGGCTCAAAGGTAGGTTACTGACTCAGTTCTTAAATACAGTAAACATAATTATTATAATATAACTAAGCAAAGTTAAACTAATATCACAATTATCCTTATTTTAGTGGTTTGATCAACTTTAACGAGCCAAACTATCCATTAAAATAAATACAGTATCAAAGTGCTGGAGGGCAACATAAGAAAAAGGATGGTCAGAAGAGCCACTAACGGCTACAACAGTGTTATAAAAGCTGATACGTATTATGTATTAATAATCGTATGTATAATTAACTAACATGAATAAGTGCTGCAACTGGAAGTCCACTAAACTTATTGACAACAAATCAAATAAATTAATTTATAATTAATTAACCGTAGAGGTTAATAATCAATAATTCTTACCACAAAATATAGATTATGTTGTTGTTAAATGCAGCATATAAAATAAAAGTTATAACCTTTTATAGTGGCTAAATTCTGATTTTTACAATATAGAAAACTTAATTTAAATTTATATCTTTTCAACTCAATCAGAAGTGAAAAGAAAGGCCTAGCTCATTGAATTCGTTTTATGTTTATAATATTACCTGAGTAATATAATAAACATATGTACGGGATTACGCAATTTGGAAAAACTTAAAACTTAAAAATTATAAGCACAATCTCGAAGAAGATCGAAAATCTTGAACTATATTCTGCATACAATTATCAAAATCTTGTCATTATCAATTGTTCGCTTTCTATTTGGCATTCTGCCCGTAATATAACTTTAAAATCAGCCCTCGTAGAAGCCGTTTGACTTTCATATTAGTCCCCGTATCATTACTCTAACACACATTCATAAAGTTTTACGTATCTGGAATGGTCATCGGATCGTAAAGGTCAATGCAAATAGGAAAGCACTTTGCCCTTTGTGCCAATTTTGTAACAAATTGAACTCGTCCCTTGTCCCCTATTTCTGTTTCCTGATATGGAATATGGAGATTTCCAGTGATAATTCGCACGATATGGAATAAAACTGTAATAATCGGAATGGCGGATAGAGAGTTTTACATTTTTGGGTTTCAGAGAATGTTCAAGTAGAATAAAGAGCATGTAATTTTTTTAATATTTTTCTCAGGATATTGATATGATTTTAGGGTGTTGTGTCGTAATGCATACTAAGAGCATGCTAACATTCTAAGAGCTACGTGACAAAGATACCTCTATATTATTTCTGCCACATGATAGTATGTAGCCAACCCGTACCGCAAAAAAACATTGCTCAATGAGATAACGCGTCACACAGGAAATAAACGTCGCTTGTTTAACTCACACAGGGAGAGTATTTTCTAAATACGAAATGGAGTTGAAGATGAAAAACCTCTTACCACTACTGCTTGGAATTTCTTGAGTTTCTGACTGGACATCCTTTGGCAAATGGTTGATAACATATGTATTAAATTATAGGAGATAAATGATTGAACAGGGCAAAAACTCTCCCAATTTTATTTGACTCTTTTAATTTCCTTCATCAGTCCGCATTCATCCACTCCCAAATATAGGCCACTTCTAAATTTTTCCATGTCGCTCTATTCGCAGCAGTCTGGGTCCAGTTTCTCCCTGCAGTTCTCTGAATATCGTCCCGCCATCGTCTCTGGGGTCTACCGACGCTCCTCTTGGTTTACCTCGGACGCCAATCCAGAACCCAGCTTATCCATCTAGTCAGTTCTTGCTCTGTCTTTTCATTTCTCATTTTATCTCGTAGGGTAACTCCAAGCTTAGCCTTTCCATTTTTATTTGTGTAGTTTGCAATTTGCTAGACGACTAGTGAGTTACCGCCATTGTCTCGAGTCCAGAAGTGAGTACTGGCAGCACACAGGCTTAGGACAAATCCTAGTTTAGCGAAAGTTGTCCACGAAAGGCCTATTTTTGTTCACCAAGAGTTATTAATTACGTAAAGTATCTGTTACTTGGAAATAAAACAAGATCCTTATAGAGATACTGATTCTTACACAATGTTTTACTGTCACACTTAAGGGCGCCTCCGTCATATGTCACAGCTACTGTACGTTATTACATATAATGACCTTCCTCTTCAGCTGCTGGTTACCCGGGGTTGCTGCAGGGCTCTCGCTTACTTAATAATACGGAATTAAAATTTACTCAAGCATTAAAGGGATTACGTTATTAAGTATTCCTTTTGAGCTTCGCTTGGTGTACAAGACGTCCTTAATATAAGGGTGACCTATAGATAGCCCAATTCACGTTAGCGATAAGTGCTTATAACTCTAATACTAACAGGTTCAATTACATATTTTAACTTTAGGATTGTAAATGACTGTTTCATTATTAAGGTGTGTACACTGAGAAGAACAGTTTACTGGTAGACCAAATGCGTGCATCTTATACGTGTATAGGCGGGATCAGTTTACTGGCGGACCAGATACGTGCATACTGTGTGTATATAAGAGGTTGAGCAGACACGGTTAATTGGTAAATAAATAATGCTGCGCATTTTAGCAATTTATACTTGTTGCCAACTGACGTTAACCTACTTACAGGTACAAAGTATCTATGTTCAACTGTCTTGCTTTTATATCGCTGGAAATAATATTTTAATTTATTGAATTTGTATATAGATGAAACTGACAAATGCTCTCGTGGACCATTTCTACCTGTAGAACTAGCTTTCAAGGATATGGAACTTATACAGGATTTTGAAAAGCATGTTTATGTGTAATCGGAACGCTCAGATGATTGCTTGGAAGACACAAACTATTGATTCTAATTAAGATACGCCCAAAGTCTTTTGGTCAAATCTAATTAATGTGTTCATTATTTTGGTTTCATAGCTGTTTTTACGTTTGAATTTGAGCTTTTGCATTATCTCGGAGTAATTAGTTCTACAGAACTTTGGTTTGGGATAGCTAGACTAACTTAAAAATCATACGAACATATGTTTTTGGTATTTTCGTTCATATTTTATTATAATTACATACAACTTATTATTATGATAAATTCAATGGCGTATCAAGGTGTTTGGACCACCAAGACTTACTTTTTATTTGCATTACTTTTTGCTAAAGAGCATAATTATTGTCACAAGCGATTGAACGAACGGTGGTATGCTTTACCGATCCAAACAATTTGGTTTGGAAAGAGGCTTAATTTTACTAAGAAATAAAGTATAAGCATTAATATTGATTGTGCCAGTGTAAGATTGTTACGAAACCAGAAAAAGTTACGGTACCTTTGAATAGGAAAAACAAGATTGAAGGTAGCATAGGGGTATTTATTAAAAAATAAGAACTGATTCAACTGTTGTTTTCTAATTCTAAAATTAATATTGAAAATACTGTATCAGATTAAAAACACGGTTTACCTTCAGGCTCAGATCTATTTGTCGATCCTCGCGATATAAGAACACCACTGATATTCTCACATTGCTGCAAGGTGACATAAAATGGTATACAGATGAGTCAAAAACTGAACAGGAGACCGGCGTCAGAGTATTTGGGCCAGGAACCGAAGCAATGGCAAAACACTCGGACATATTCCCGGCGGAAATTAACGTCATAGGAAAATGTATGCAGTTCAACCTTGATATAAACTATAGGCAGAAAGAGTTTGTCATCTTCTCAGACAGTCAAGCAGCTATTAAAGCGCTGATCTCACCAACAATCAGGTACAGAATTATATGGGAATGCGTAGATGGGCTAAACGAACTAGCCAAGAATAACAAACCATCCCTTCAATGGATGCCAGGACACGCTGGGATAGAAGGCAATGAAAAAGCACACCAATTGGCAAAAGTAGGAGCACAAATTTCGCTTTTAGGGCCGGAGCCCTTCTGTGGCATAGGGATGCACATCTACAAGAAAGAGTTCAGGCAATTAGGGCGAACCAAATGGATCAGTTTACGGGAACCTCTTCCAGGGTTAAGGAAATCAAAGATGTTTCTAGGGTCCCCTCACCAAGGAAGATCAAGAAACCATATAACACTGAGTAAGAACAATTTCCGCATCCTCACCGGCTTCCTTACGGACCACTGACGGTTAAGAAGGCATCTGGAGCAAATCAAAATTGAAAAATTTGCCGGTTCTGATTGAGAATCACATCAACGGATGTACCAAGGAAGGGGGACACAATAGATCTATACAGGTCACAGTACCCCCCAAGATCATTCATTCATTCAAGCAATTATTTAAAAAGACACGTTCAACAACAGAAGATAAGAGAAGTTCTGAAAAAAAAATTGGAAGCCACATTCAATTTATATATGTCTGCATTGAATCACGGGGAAGAAGTTTGAAATTCTCGTACTCGATCGCCATTGGTTAAGTTAATTTTGCCAAAAAAGATAGAGCCTACAGCAAATGCTGCAGTATTTTCGCAATAAAAGGAGTTGGTTATATAAATTTTAAATCACTGTGTTCTTTAATAAAAACAAACTTTTGTAAGTGGAAGGCTTCTGTTGAAGTGTACACTAAATACTAAAATTGTAGTTATTATTACCCATCATTTATAAAAGCTGAATACTTCATTGAAGCCATAAAACTCCCACTTGTCTTTGAAAAATATACTTGATTGTGAAAGACACAAGCACATTGTAGAGAAAGGAAAAAATCTAAAGCTAGTCTGATTTTGTATCCATGCAATAATTTTATGTGGAAAGAAGATATGGCTGCAGTAGTGTATAATCACAGGTTCTGCACCAAAATATGGGGATACTATAGGAACACTGTAACATTATCCCCTTACCTGACTTCACGTCACCATTCCCCCTACCTAACTTCATATCTTTATCCTCTCACCTAACTTCAAACTACTATTCCCCTACCCAACTAATTTAACTCCACTTGCTTCCCGCTCTTATCCTCACCATTGACCTACTTTCGAAAGACTAAAAACAATCACACGATCTCAACAATTAGTATTAAGCTGTCTCTGGTCAGAATAACTACTAAAGATGTTTCAATGCAGTGATTTTAATAAGAGTTTTACTGAAAAGAGAAGTAGGGTATAATCACATGTTCAAGACCAAAAGAAAACACTAGTGATCCCTAGTCCTGCTACCACCCTAGTTACCCAAAACAGCAAAACAAACAGCAAAAACAGCGAAACAGACAGCAAAACTCACAGCAAAAACCGCAATACTGACAGCAAAAATCGGCAAAATAGACCGCTGTCTGTTTTGTTGCTTTTGGGAACTACCACCCGAAGGATGACTAGGGATCACTAGTAACCTTTTTTTGTCAAGAACCTGTACTGCTGTTTGTTTTGCTGCCTCTTTTGCTGTCTGTTTTGCTGTTTCTGCTTTCTGTTTTGCTGATTTTTGTTGTCTGTTTTTGCTGCCTGTTTTGCTGTCTGTTTTGCTGTTTATGGGAACTAGGGTGCTAGGACTAGGGATCACTAGCAATCTTTTTTTTTTTTGGTCTAGAGCCCGTGATTATACACTACTGGCTGCCCTGGGTGGATATAGAGACACTGAATAACGTGAATAACAAAGGAAACTTCAGAGAAATTTTACGATATTGAAACGCTAGTGATCCAGTCATTAAGGATTTTTTGGAAGGAACGGGATAAAGAAATTAATATGTAAGCCAGAATGCTAATATAAAATCTTGCAGTAAAATCTTGCTAAAGAAGATAATTATGAAAATAAACAAAACCAAGATATAGATCTTATAGTATCCATGGATAAGCACAAATAGGATTAGACCGTCTTAGATTAGATGGTGAACAGAAGTTTAGGAAAATCTTTAGAAAAAATTAGTGTCAGCTTATTTCGTTTAGCAGGACATCATATCTGTAAGGTAAACTTCCATCACTTATCCAAGTTATGTGAAGACTACTTCAGGGTGACAATATATTATCCCTTTGAGATAACCCACATCTTTAAAATACTATTTCATTAGACCTGATACATTAATTTTTGAGACACCCTATATATGTGTATATTTTGAGACATCCCTTATACATGTAAAAGATAAAAACAAGTCATAAATTGAAGTCGAGTTTTTGCGAGGGTTTTTGGAGGAGATCCGATAGGTATTGCTAGAGAACGAAAAATGGGGAGTCAGAAGCCAGCGGAGTGAGCAGTTTATTTTGGTGAATTGTTTTGCTTCTGTGTTGCAATTATGTCA
>MU186043.1:114188-130434 GCA_016904865.1 Pissodes strobi | reverse complement strand
TCGGTTTAGGAATTTAGATCGAGGGTTTCTCTGCCGTACTCTTTCCCCTCGTGAATTCCAGGCTGAGTCCGGCACGTTTTTCTTTAATAAATTAGGCGTATTAGGAATCTTTGGTTTCATTTACATGATGCACCTTTCCCTCAAGTTTCCCTAAATGTGTTCCGTTGAAGCGCATAATGAGTGAGTAAAATTGTGCAAGATATAATAATAACACAACGTAGGTATTGGTCCTCTTTTTAATCCATTTCTTTTTTATCTAATTTGACGATCATTGGCAAAATAAAGGCAAACCACAATTTTACTTATCTGATTCAACTATATTGAATCGACCCGGGTACGTTATACTACACCTTACTGGATAGGAAGTGCGTATTCAATAAATGAGAGAAAGAATCGTGAATCACAAAAAACAGACTACTTGTTGGTGTCCAATCTTTGCCCCAGTACGGGTTATGGTAAAACTGAATAGTCTTGATGATCGCTAAACAAAAAAACGCAATGGATGTTTAAAGAAACCGATCTGAACATACTTCGACTTATTCAAATACTAGCGACTTTACTGGTATTTATAACAACTAATGAAACATCTGTTTCCAATCTTAAACGAATCAAGACTTATTGGAAAAATTCCATGGCGGAAGTAAGTAAGAATTTTTAATATTTACTCTACATATCAATGCCAGATCACTCTTGTATGTATCTGTTTTGCTTTCTTTGATTGGAATCCTATAAATCTGAATCTATAATGTTAATCTCTTACTTGGCAACGACCGATGGATTAATGGTTACCAACGCATTTTTCCTATTTTCCGCGTTTTCTTTCAACCGGTATATCTTTGGATGCGATTAAAACCTTTACACCGTTCCTCATATTATGGTGTTCAATTTAACAGTATATTTCGGACCATTAGCAAATTTGGTATCATCACATTCCTTACACGGTTAGTTGGCTGGGCATAGCGTATTTTCTTAAATATCCATCGATTTTTATAAAAGCATATTAATATTAGACGCGATGATTAAGAATCATGAAGGAAACTTATTTCTGAAAATATTTATTACTGAGTTATTAATTTACAAAACCGACCTATTCTAACTTTCAAGTATCTTTACTTTTCTTAAGGAGCGGACACTTATAAATTATTTTGTCTATTACCTGCTTTTGTTCTACCTACATACATTAATCTTCATATAAAATTTTAGGGATTATTTAATATATCGTTAGTTATTAAATTATGTTAAATAAAAAATGGCGGTCATTATTTTGGCGCCCTTCTACGGTTGGCGTCAATTTGTATCCCGGACCCTCGCTACCACCTGGGGCCGGGTCCGCAAAATAGAATGAATATAAAGAAGTTATACAGGGATGCTACGAAAATATTAATTATTGGTCTTTTAAGGGTCAGTTTTTTCTAAGATTCAAAATAAATTTAATTGCCCCCAAACCACTGGGAATTGGTCAGTGGAACTATGAAGACCATAAATATATATTAGTTATACGGAACTATCTCCTTTACCTCTTGATTGTTACCTTTCAATATAATTTCTTCTTAAATATAAATTACATATAATCTACAAAAAGCAATAAAATCACACATAATGGAATTGATATGCTGCTAATGGTATTAGGAATATTAGCTTTAGAATGAGATTAAATCACTGTTGATATTAATTAAGCATAGCTCGCATAAAAATCTCGGATTTCATAAAATGCAAAGCACGTCAAATTAGTTCAGTGCTAGCAAAGTTAAATATGTTCCTGAAATTCAATAATCAGCAGAAGTGTTTTAAAATAGTTAAACGTTATTAATTCATACCTCTTTGTAATCACTTCCTCGAAGAAGAATACAGTATATTATGCAAGGTAAAACATATTATAAACGACATAACAAAATATTCATGAAAGCTGCTTTTATTTGAAATTAAAACAAGAATAACAGAAAACTTAAAATAAATGGAAAAAATATATTATGAAATCTTGCAGTCCACCTGATGATAATTTTCAGTTTATTACCCTAGATTATACAGAACTGGAAGGTGTGGTATAGGTAGATAGTTCCCATGTGGTACTAGTCGGGTACCTGATGCAACGTTAATGTATCTCAAAATGCACTGCTTTTTTAGTTAAATAACAATTTATAGAGTTTCACTGCATATTTATTGCAGCAGATGCCCAAAGATTATCTTGATTGCGTACCTTGCAGCCAATATAACGGGAGTAAGACCTATAAACAATTCCAACCATTTCTCAATCGAAAGGACATACGTGTTTGGCACCCTTCATTATTTTTTTAAATGTACAGGTCCTGGCAAACGTTGGGGTCCAGCGTTATCAGGGTGGGTGAATATATGAACTATTGAAAACATTAAATTTAAACTACTGATTAATTATTACACTTTTCTAGGTTTGAGATTAAACTTGGAATATATTGTGTAAACATTGAAGATAAATTATAAACAACACGAGCGAGTAGCACAGGCAATTATGGACCTTAAAGTTGCAATGGTGCACAGATTTTATTATATTGTCACGAATAGTTTAGGTGGTTTGTCGCGTTTTTAAAAGAATAACTTCTCAGAAAAGAGCCGCGTCGCGATTAATACAATGACGGGGGTCTTAACGCTTCCCTGAATCTACCACTGTATGTTCTATTCGTGAGGACACGCCTTGCTTAGCGTGCCGGGGGGTAACTGGGGTAGACCGGGCCGAGTTACGTTGGGTAAGAAGAGATGATAAAGTAAGCACGTTTGGTTTATAACAATAACAATGTATTAACGATAAAACTTTAACAACGATTATTGACCAGAAAAGTGAGATTCTATTATACCCGATTACTAACGTGCGCATGTTTTCTCGAGTTGAGGTAGTGTTTATAGGTATTTGTTTACTGTCTTATAATTATAGTTTTTCTTAAGAGTTGGGTTTTATTTAAGAGCACTAAAATATTTCACTAAACTTTTTAACTAACTATTTAGACACTTGTCTCTCTCAGAACTCTAACAAACTTCTTGATTTGACTTTACTATGGTGGTTGTGAAACCCCTAGTCCTAGCAGTCGTCAAATAACTAACCGGTACCAGGTTTGGTAAGGAATAAATGAGTAGAACCTAAAGAAGCTGTATAGCTAACTTTAGGGGCGGATAGAACCCGGAGGCAGCTGTATAGCTAACCTGGGAGCTGGTTGTGGTGAGAACAAAGTCCAAAGAACTGAAGGTTCGGTAGCGTATTTATATAATGAAAACTGCTGACCATTGCTTGCTTAAGGTTGAAAGTCGCTCGCGTTGATTGCTCGCGTTGTTTATAGTTTGTCTTTAATGTTTATATAACAATCTCCAAGTTCAAGTTCAAACTTAGGACAGGGTGATATTTCTTTAGTAGCTTATGCAATTTAGTAGATTGCACGTCCTTCGCCCTCTAAAATGTTGGTCCCCAACATTAATACGACCTCTATCGCTCAAAAAAGAAAGACCTCAATTCGAAAGAACTTGTCGCATAATACTATGTAATATTACAATTTATACAATATAAAATTCCATCAGTGGTCTTGTTATTTTCTGGATCCAGGCTGATCCTTAGTAACTCCCTCTAGCCTCCACTGCAGTCTATATGTCTTACCATTGACATACCATTAAACTGTTTGAGGCTAGCATAAGTGAGATCCTGCTGGAGAGACTAGTATGGACATCCACTGGTGCTTGGTACATGAAATAAAAAAGAAACATATTTTTAAATTGTCTTAGAAATCTTATCTCTAATTCTAGATTAACAAAGAACAAGTAGAATGTAGAATTCCCCACTAAGTATTTTGCATATTGGAAATATCTATACTTTACCGTTGACTGTCCAATAGGCGCCTATTAGACAATCAACGCTTGTTTGCATAATTGCTATAGTTTCAGCTAACAGGGAATGCGTCCATCCCCCGCCAGTTGAACTATAGCTACTAAACAATTTTAATTCTAGAGTTACTAGGGAGATAGTTTATAGAACTTATTTCTAGAATTATTTACATTAGTTGATTCAAATAAGTCGCTCCTGTTTTTAATATTACCCAACTATATTTCCTTTTATTTCCATATCTATTACATGGGAAATTATCGGACTTATTTATGTATACAGATGGGGTTGTTTTCCCATATTAAGCTATATTACCAATATTGCAGGTAATTCCATAATTGTATTAAAAAATATATATATATATCTTATTAAATTATTTTGTACATCTAATATTATATTACTTAAATACGGCCATGTTTTTTTATTAATTTACCTATAGTACCAATATTGTAGCTTATTGAACTTATATGTTTATATTTAAAAGAGTCTATCTGTACACAAATTGCCGATTTTAGTTCCATGAAATATCGTTCAGTCAATTATTCTATCAATTATTCTAATATATAATATTTTGTGACTCTGTGTCAATGATTGCTTTTACTGGTTTATTATTTAAGACAATTGTGATGCTTAGTATTCCCGACCTGTTGTTTGTCCCCGTGCTCCAGGTTACTGGGGTTATTTTTGCCACCTGCCCCCATTTGAGTACCCTTGACTCTTCCATGTTGCCGCAAAGTGTCCTGCTTTTCCACAGGTATAGCATATGGGGTTTTTATTGGCATTTCTTTGCCTACTTTGATATGAGTATTGTTGTTTATTGTTTTTATTTTGGTTCTGTTGCTGTTATCCTTGGTAGTAGGGGAAAGGGGTCGAATATCGATCACTTAAGATACATGTACGACAAAAACAACACTTTCACAAAACTCTGTTATTTTATGTATTGAACATAAACGTTATTATCCCAAGAACATAATAACACAAACAAATCCTCTGTATCTTAATCAGAAAAAAAAATAAAAATATAAAAAACGAAGGTATTACTGATCGATATTATCCATCCTATAGTCGGCTAATATCGATCATATATGAGGGTAATATCGATCAACGCCTATTGACATGCTTCACACGAATCCAGGTCTTCTGGCCGAGATACTGCAGAACTGGCAGCATGAAGCCAATTGCCACATGATCTACACCGCCACCACAGTTCATCTGCTGTACCAGTTTCCACGCATATTGGACATAACTCATTCACTTTCTTAGGCTCCCCATCATGTTGTTTAGGTTTGAACTTCTTGATTTGTTTTTTAGCTCCTGCTCTTCGTACCGATTTTCCTTTTTGAAATAAATTTCTTGAAGCTTCTTTAACTTTCTTCTTCTCCTTCTTTTCTTCCTTCTCCTCCAAAGATGCCTGCAGCGGAGTGGACGTTAGTATTTGAGATGATTGTTTCTTTCTCTTAGGGCGTGGTTTTTCTGTTAATCGAGGTGTCGGATGAAAGTCTTCAAAAGATGTGCTCTTTAATTGAACGGTCTTGTCTTCATCATCGGTTGCATTATCGTCGAAGACTTCTGTTATTGCTGATAATAAAGAATCATTGGAAGATGTCCTTCGTTGACGTCTCTTTCTCTTCGATCGCGCAAGTGGTTTCTTATTGTTACAGGCTTCTAGTGGCGGTGTAGCTTGTCGCATATCCATTTCATCATGTCTGCTTGATGGATACGATGGGTCTGGATCTCTACTTGTTCCGGGCTTCGGATCTAAATAAATTGTTTCTTCGGGAAGCTCGCCCAGTTCGTTTGCTTCTGCCTGAATATCGGAATTTGGTTCTTCTGGTATTTCCGTAAACTCTTCTTCTCCAAATACGTTTCTGTTTAACGGAAAGATCCCCGTATTTTTAAATCCATTCAAACCTTTTTCTTTGGAAGTGATGCGATTGTACGCTTTAGCAAAGAGCTTTGCAATGTCAGTCACCTCAATTTTGTTATAATGATGGGACTTCATATAAAGATCACATTCTTTGCTATATGCTGTCTTCAATGAACTGAAAAACGTGACGTCCAGAGGCTGGAGCCGGTGAGAGGTGTGTGGGGGTAGCGAAACAAGAATGATCCCGCTTTCACGGCAGAACTTATAGGACTGCAAGGAGGAGTGTGTGGCGTGGTTGTCCAAAACCACTAACACGGGATCTTCCGTTGAAGCATTCACATATTGAGCGAAATGCTTCAACCATTCCAGGAATAGAACTTCCGTGATCCATCCTGATTTTGAGCCGCGGTAGATTGCGTCTACGGGTCCATTTCTTTCCAGAGCGTTGTTCATGCGCTCGCGTTTAAAAATAAACATGGGAGGCACGAACTCCCCTGCGGCACTCACACAGCACACAACAGTGCTTGTCTGACCCCTTTCGCCACTTGTAATCGCACCCACCTGTTTTCTGCCTTTTTCTGCCAAAATTCGATGAGGTTTATGCACTCCACTAATGCCAGTCTCATCCACGTTATAAATACGCCTCGCAGGAAATTTATATTTTTCAAAGACCAGTTCTAAATTGTCGTAAAATATGTTCACATCTTTTCGATTAAATGCCATTACCCGGTTGAGACTCGTAGCTTCAGGCCGCCGCAAAGAAATTCGTGGATGTCGAGCTAAAAATCCACGCAGCCAATCCTTACCGAAGCTTTTCTTTTCAACATTAAAATTATGTCGTAAGTTTTTTGCAACGGCATATTCGAATGCTAGTTCTTTGATTTTAGTTGGTGTCAACCCATAGAACATGTTCGACAATTTTAAAATGTGATTGGCCAGCTCTGTTTCCTGGTCGTCATTTACTACAGGCTTCCTTCCTAATTTCAATTTCTTGCTAAGATATCTGTTTTTTAATCTGTCGCACAATGTAGCATATGGTACGCCATTCAATTTAGCTGACTTTCGGATGGAGTGTGTCTGTTGATTAACCGCCTTGACAGTCCGCTTCATGTCTTCCTCTGTCCATGCAGAGCGATTTGTCTTACGAGAATATTTTTTTTGGGGCATTTGCAAAGAATGAAGAACAATGAGGGCAAAATCGATCACTGGCGGGTAATATCGATCATGCTGGCCGATATTACCCGCGATTGGACGCCACTGCTTCGACATAAACATCTCCTAAACTCAAAGAACTAAAATTTTCGTAAACAGTGTATAGAATACCTTGGGGTACCATGCAACAAATAGTACTAAAGTAGCTTAGGATTTTCAAACATCAACAAGCACATACCTTATCCAATGAACCGCAAAAATAACAACAAAATTGCCCAAAAACTGTTTGTGGCCGTACACACTCGGCGTTGCAATGAAACTGCCGGTTGCTGCTGTTGGTAATTTGCATTTACCTTAAGAGATGGCAGCACTTATAGTTTCATTTGATAGGTATGTAGGGTTGGGTAAAATTAAGATGATCGATATTAGACGCTGATCGATATTAGACTCCTTTCCCCTAGTTTTGTGGCCTTGTATTGGCTGAGAATGGAGGTCTGAATGTGTTTCTTGGTTGGAAGAGTTGTTGTCTGAATGTGACTTGTTGTTGTCCGAGTGGTGGTCTACTTCTGCCATGTTTCTGAAAAAATGCCGGTCTATAGGTGTTTTGTGGCTGATAGAATTGTGGTATTTGCGGTCTTGGTTGTATATTCGTATGCTGGACCTTTTTTGGCGCCTTCCTCCCATGTTCCCAGGGGATAATTTGGCGCATTAGTTAGCCAGTAGTAGTGATATTTGTTTTCCTCTGTTATCCCTTCATTGAATATGTGTGTAAACTCTTCCATATCCAGATTTGTTTTATAGTCGTGGTACAGTACACGAAGTTCGTACATGTAGTTTACGACAGTCTCGTTTGGGCTTTATTTCCGCTGCTCTAACCACTTTTTACCGTATTCTCTTAGCTTTTATCTTCAAACTCTTGTTAGGGGTCTATAAAGTGTATTCATAGAACCAAAGATTTGCTGCGCCGTCTAAGAATGTGCCAAGGTATGCTATTTTTAAACCCTCGTCCCATCCGTTTGCTATCGCTGTCCTTTCGTATCCTCTCAGGAGCTCGCTAGCTCTATTTTGACACGGACTAAATGTAGGCGGGTTTATAAATTGCGGTAAGCTTGCTTTCTTAGCCGTCGCCATTGCATCTACAATTGTGGTGTTTGCCATCTTTCTTTTTATATTCCCTAAAATAGGTTGTGGTGAGGTAGTCCGGTTTTCGTTATCTGAATTTTCTTCACTGTCGTTACTTTCCTCTTTCCTCAATGTGCAGTCCTCCTCTTGGCTGATTTTTGTGCTATTTGAAATTCCTAATGTAGATGGCCTTAAATCTATTAACGTAGAATCTATCTGGATTTTTGTGATTTTTTCTAAGTTAGGTAAAGGTGATGTTGGTGGTGTTCGCTGCAGACTCAGCCTTATTGGCAGGAATACTGATCTTTCTTCTATTGGTGTATTATCAGTGGGAATCCTATTTCGTAATGGATATGGGTTTTTAGACATTTGTTATATTGCCTTACTGAGACATATTGTTTCCTGAGATAGCCATTTTTTCTTTCCTATTCCATATACTTATGTAATTATCTTTTCTATATATAGACGTATATCCTTACATCTTCGTCAAAATTAGCAGGTTTTTTAAAACGTAGCTAACTACTTTTTCCTTTGCTGCAGGTATGAACATAGACTCCTAGATGGCGCCTCTGTGTTCCGCGGCGTAGATAGCTGAATTCACTAGCTTTCAATTAAAATTTGCCTTATATTGTAAATCAAATTTTTTGAATTATGTTAGTTTTATTAACCAATAATAAAATTTAACCGCGCGAAATACTACCGGCGCGTGCTTTGAATTTTTAAATTATAATTTAATTGTTTTTTCTCTCTTTGTAACTTAAGACATCTCCACCACGTGTCACGAATAGTATTGGTGGTTTGTCGCATTTTTAAAAGAATAACTTCTCAGAAAAGAGCCGCGTCGCGATTAGTACAATGACGGGGGTCTTAACACTTCCCTTAATCTACCACTGTATGTTCTATTCGTGAGGACACGCCTTGGTTAGCGTGCCGGGGGGTAACTGGGGTAGACCGGGCCCAGTTACGTTGTGTAAGAAGAGATGATAAATGTATTAACGATAAAACTTTAACAACGATTATTGATCAGAAAAGTGAGATTCTATTATACCCGATTACTAAGCTGCGCATGTTTTCTCGAGTTGAGGAATTGTTTATAGGTCTTTGTTTACTGTCTTATAATTATAGTTTTTTCTTAAGAGTTGGGTTTTAAAATATTTCACTAAACTTTTTAACTGACTGTTTAGACACTTGTCTTTCTCAGAACTCTGACAAACTTCCTGATTTGACTTTACTACGGTGGTTGTGAAACCCCTAGTCCTAGCAGTCGTCAAATGACTAACCGGTACCAGGTTTGGTAAGGAATAAAGGAGTAGAACCTAAAGCAGCTGTATAGCTAACTTTAGGAGCGGATAAAACCCAGAGGCAGCTGCATAGCTAACCTGGGAGCTGGTTGTGGTGAGAACAAAGTCTGAAGAACTGAAGGTTCGGTAGCGTATTTATATAATAAAAACACCTGACCATTGCTTGCTTAAGGTTAAAAGTGGCTCCCGTTGATTGCACGCGTTGTTTATAGTTTGTCTTTAATGTTTATATAACAATCTCCAAGTTCAAGTTTAAACTTAGGACAGGGTGATATTTATTTAGTAGCTTATGCAATTTAGTAGTTTACAATATAAATAGTAAAGCGGATAGAAGCGCGGCTCTGATAGATCTCTCAAAATTCTAAGTCAAGGGATTTTTAAAGTTAAATAGTTAGAGTGCCTTAAAGTACTGAGTTAAATCAAGAGAAGAACATTTATATAATTGCCTAATGAAATAACCGAACATATCCATAAATTAAAACACAACCCCGCTCTTAGAAAAGTTTATTACAAAATAGGGACCAAGACCAACAAACAAACCTCACCTCAATCGAAAGGTCATGCGCGTTTTAGTAATCGGGTACTTTGTACTTTTTAAATTTTGGGTCCTTACTATCATTGCTAAGCTGCTTATAGATCTCTATACCTTTTACATATATTTCTGGACCATTTCAGAATGGTGTAGTAAAATACTAACTAAACAAGGGGCATTTAGCGTATCTTCTGGGGCCATTCAATGTTAACCGAAACATAATATCAGTGGTCTACTTTAAAACAAATATTGTTTCGAGATAATAAAACGTGTAATTCTTTTCTAAGGAATGAATAATAAACCCAGGATATTTTTTTCCATTAAGTCCATTTTTATTATTTTTGCAGAAATTAGCTAACACTAATAAAACTCACATTTCTCTTTAAGTTTTACGGCAAATGTGTTCCCTGCCTTAAAATAGTTAAACTTTATTAATCCATACCTTTTTATTAGCATTTCTTCGAATAAGATATTATACAAGATAAAACATATTATAAGCGACGTAAGAAAATATTGATGGAAACTGATTTTATTTAGAAAATAAAACAAGAATAACAGAAAACTTAATATAAATTGAAAAAATATATTATGAAATCTTGCAGTGATAATTTTCATTTTATATTTACCCTAGATTATACAGATCTGGAAGGTGTGGTATAGGTAGATAGTTCCCATGTGTTACCTGATGTTACGTTATGGTATCTCAAAATTCACTCCTTTTTTAGTCAAATAACAGTTCACAGATTTTCACTGCATATTTGTTGCAGCAGATGCCCAAATATTACCTTGATTGCGTATCTGGCAGCCAATATAACGGGGCCAAGACCAATAACCAACTCCAACCATACCTTAACCGAAATGACATGCGTGTTTGACACCCTTTTTTCTCTTTTTTTAAATGTAGAGGTTTTGGCAAACATTGGGGTCCAGCGTTAGCAAGGTGAGGGAATGTGTGAACTACTGAAAACATTTAAACTACTAATTAATTATTACACATTTCTAGGTTTGAACTTGAACTTTCAAGTTAAATTATAAACAACACGCGCGAACAGCACAGGCAATTATGAACCTCAAAGTTGCAATGGTCAGCAGATTTTATTATATAAATAGTCAAGCGGATAGGAATACGCGGCTCTGATTGTTCTACTGATATCTTAATCCTCAAACCCAACTCAAGAGGTGCACTTCACAGGAGCGTAGTTCTTGGGAGATACCCATCTAAAGTACTAAAGTCGAATATAGGATAGATCTGTCAAAATTGTAAGTCAAGGGATTTTTAAAGTCAAATAGTTACAGTGCCTTAAAGTTCTGAGTGAAATCAAGATAAGAACACTTAAATAATTGCCAAATGAAATAACCGAATCTAACCATAAATTAAAACACAACGCCGCTCTTAGAAAACTTTATTATAAAACAGGGACCAAGACCTATAAGCAATTCAAACCATTCCTCAACCGAAAGGACATGCACGTTTTAGTAATCGGGTACAGTGTAAATTCATTAAGTATTTGATCAATAGACACTGTTACCGAAGTGCCTTTTTTATTATCTCTTCTCACCTGATATAGATCAATCCGTAATCTGAGCTACATAACCTGCACGCACTTCAAGGCGTGGCGTCACGGATTACTGGTCGAGACAATACTGTAAATAATATCGAATATGTATTAGTGTTCCTAGGTTTTTGGTGATTCTCCGCATTCGGGAATTGAATCACGCGATTCGCAGTCTTTAGGGTTCTGTGAAGCCGAATTCCTTACGAATTTGACAAGGATAGCACTAGGGTCGTTTTCTGAGCACGTCAGACGTTTGCTGTGACTTTGTTGTTACAACAACCTTTAGAGGGGTTGTACGAAAGTTGCTCATAGAGGGAGAAGATTCATGTTTCTTGGAGCTTTTTTGGGTTAATTCCTGGCAATTTGTCAGATGCTGCTCGGTGGTTTTCTGACAGAGGTTTTGCGTAGGTCAAGGTGGGGCTTTTTGGGGATAAATGTGTGATTTCTGTATTTTAGACCAAACTGCTTCCCGGGCATGACTCTCAGTAGACCGGGCTGATTTCATAGGATATACGAACTAGTTATAAATAGCCTTTGATTCTTCTGGTGAGTATGTTCCAGCCGCAGTAGTATAGCTTTATTATCTCCCGTACGCACTTGGCTTAGTTATCACTGTTTGAATCGCGCCCCAGCTATTTAGGCAAAACTTTATATTCTTTTTTCGGCTCCTATGTCTTTTCGCTATTCACCCGTAGGCTGAGTAGCTCAAGTATTGGAGTCAGGGGACTCTTCAGTTTTCTAAATGAAATTAGCAGTCGACGCGCTTTACTCTTGCCCAATGTTTAAATACGACTAGTATGAAGCACCAGAGAGGCACATACGTGAATGGAGGAACTCAAACAAGTGGGCTAATTCAAGGTGCTTGCAACTAACCTTTTTCGCGGAGTATTGCTGCAGGGTGCACCCTGTATTTGAACGTTCCGTAGAGTTGTTGATACTCAGTCGATTGACAAGACCTCTTCAAGTACTTCCCTTCCGTCTTCAGAACATTTTTCCTCTGAAAATCTTTAAGTACTGCATTTTTAAATTCTCAAAGAAACTCATTCGATAGATGGCTGATTCGGTACCAGTTGTGAGTGCTGGTCCTACATTGCCTTTTTTCACGTCGAGGCTTCTTTAGCTCGTCCGGAAGCTCTTTAGAGTCCTTCCTTGTTCAAGATTATCGCAAATTCGTCTATAGTTGCCAAGAATCTCGGAAAAGCTCAGAGATGTGGAACTACACGCTAAATGAATGAGTTGGTGGTCCCGTTAGGATTCCTGAAAAAAATGGAGTTTCTCGGCTGACCTATAGCGATTTCTTGCTTCTTGCCTTTTCGGGATCTGAACTGCAACTTCTATTAATTTTAATTCAGGCGGTATGCTTGAAAGCTGGTCATTTCCACCCGACCGTTCCCAGCCAATCAGAAGGCGATATTTTGCGTGCTGTTAAAAGTCATTAGGATACTGGCAGTTGAGAATTCCGCGCGCCCATTTTAAAAATTATGGAACGTTTTAACGCACTGTAGTTAAGCGGCTTGCATTTAAATGCGGTAAAGCCTGATGGACGTTTTTATAACAATACCTGGTAATCTGAACAACTAGTCATATGACATAAACTAGTTTTTATTTTAGAGTATGTTTCCCACTTTTTCCATATGATCTTCTTAATTTTGATCATTTTGTATCTTCATTTTGCGTCTTTACTATCGTTGCTATGCTTTTTATAGCCATCAGATAATTTCCACATATACTTCTGAACCATATCAGGATCGTGTAGCGAAAAACTAGCTAATCAAGAGACATTTAGCGTATTTTAGAAATTGGTACATGAATTTTATGAACAAGATTTTCTCAGGCCATTCACTGTTAACCGAATGATAATAGTGGTGGTCTACTTTAAATAATAATTGGTTCGAGATAGTAAAATGCATAATACTTTTTCTAAGGTATGAGTAATAAGCCCGGGATATTTGTTTCCATTACATCAATTTTTATTATTTTTTTTGCAAAAATTAGCCAACACTAATAAAACTCACATTTCTCTTTAAGTTTTACGGCAAATGCTCAAGAGGAAACCTAGAAAGTAGGAAACTTAAAATTTTAAATTACGTCCCCGAATGGATTCTCAATTTCAGCTAGCTTAAACAACGTGGAACTTTCTTAAGAAACTTTAATTTGGATGAGGGACAACGTAACGGTCTTCCCACGATTTTGCTAAAAGAGTTTCTTAAGATAAAAACCAAGAGAACGAATGAAGTGATGAAATGGAACAGTAGTAAACGAGGTATCGTGAAACAAGAAAGTTTTAATTAAAATTGCATTATTTGGATAGTAATTGGTACTTTATTAAATATAGAGGGCTAATATTTCCAATAATAATAAATCAACAGACGAACAGCATCATTTCTAGTGAATGGATATAAAATAGGAAGCCTCAAGCAATGCTCCAATATAACTGCTATTTTCCAAGGTATTCAACAGTAATATAATTTAATAGAGACCAGCTATTATATTGTTTGATTACAATTGAAAAGCAGAATTCATTCTTGCAATAATTATTGTTTGATTCGTATAAGCAAAACCAATAATTGTTCGATAAAATTTGAAAAATAAATGTTTTATTTAAAGTAAACAAATTATTATTTTATTTGAACAAGTTTATTTAGAGAAGAAGCTTTAGGCAACGAGAGTTTTATTTCATTTAAAAGCTAATTTATACCTCCGTCTAATTTATTTTAGAAAAGGTTCAGTAAATTTTTATACTTTGCGATCACACCAGCCCAGGCGTGGCGTCACAGTAAAATACCTACAAATATTCTAAACGTGACAAATCTAAAACAGCCTCTTTTGCCTACCACAACCTACATGGGAACAGCTGATTGGTTATTTTCTAGCTCAAGACATCTGTTTTGTTACTTGAAAACAATTTTAGCAAACTCTAGTGCTTCTCATCTATAACAAGATCTGGCAAGATGCCTGAATATCATCCATGGCAAATGCTCTTCGTGTATCTTCATCATTGTTTCCAAGTATTATTTTATGCCTTTGACCATTGCAGTTGTAAATGTAACACCGTACCATTTTGACTGGATAGAAAACATTAGCGATGAAGAACATATTTTATTTATAAAAATTAATAATATTCCTACCTATCTTTAAAGTCTAATAATTCAAGCTATTTTTAAGCTTTGCATATTGGTGAATATTTAAAATGTGCCTTTAGAATTAAAAGCCTTGACAGCAATATTTGACAGCTAACGTAACAGTTATTTTCCTAACATGTGCGGAAAGTGACACTATCCCGCACGCCCGAACGGCGCCAAGCGGAGTGGAAACAACTCCCAATAACCTACATAGCCTAATAACTTAATCTTATGAGACTACTTGTATTTGCCCTACCATACGTAAAACCAGGGACAGAGATGAGTACTCGTGATATTCGGTAAACTCGGGACTGAGCATAGAAAGTCCTTTAACGTGGCAAAAAACTCAGGGCATTGGTATGAATACAAGAAATCCTTGACTCGATACAATATAGAGCTCAAAAAGAATATGGAAACAATCATGCGAGAGGATCGACGAACTAATCACGGCCGTTTGGCACAAGAAAATCTGTCAAAAGACAACTTTAACGGTATGGACCTACTTAAAAAGCCTAATGATTAATTTACTAGCGACAGGCAGAAAAGTTTGTCTTGGAAGGCAAACCTTAATAGGCTGTCCTGAAATGGAAAATACATCGTCAGAACAAAAGGCAAAAGAGCTTGGCGGGAAAAATCTTCACTACAGTAAAATCAAATGGGCGATAAAGAGCTTTACCAGGCAAAGATGGAATATTCCCTGCTTCGCTTCAACAAAGCATTGCTGAGCTCCTTCCAATGATAGGAGCTTTTTTCAAAACATCCATTAATTTTGAATACATTTCAAGGTTAAGGCGATGCTCATTCCCAAGATGGGAAGACGTCCTTCCGAGGGTTCCAGGTCTCACCTTTCCACAAGTCTCTCCGGTCTTTTTAACTCTATGGAGAAAATAATTTTTTTTATAAATCAGAGGCGAAATTATCTCTGTTTCACAGCTTCATGTAAACCAAAATGCTTATCAACCGGGCAAATCGACATTACGTGCTCTGAGCTGTCTAACAAAAGTCATCGAGGCGATGCTTCTAACAAAAAACAATACTCTTTGGGAATTTATGGTGTAGCGTTGTAAATGCTATCAAATCCAGAAATATAGTTTCTTCCCTTTTACTCCAAGATTTATGTGGTTAATATTAGCTCTTCCTTACATTAGAAATTAGCATACCTATTCTGAACTCACAATTTGTATCTTAAAATTTAAAATATTAAATTCATACTTTGGAATGTTAGCACCTAATTTCCGAACGTTTTCTCGACGGAAGTCGAGGATTTTTTAGGCAATTGATGTGGTCTTCTTTTCCAAGCGATGAACGCGTAGGTAGAGAAAAGACAGGTTTCGAAGTCGAGATATTATCGTTGTAATTTTTGACCATCATGTCCATTATTCGTATGAATTTATCATGAGATAAATTGGCAAGCAGACTGCCATAAATACTTTCTCGTATTATCGGCAATGTCGTCCTGTTCATGTTGTTATGAGAAACGGCAATTTTACTATAAAATGCAATTACTAATTTATTGCAAGAAAAGTTAATTCGTTAAGATAAACTATAAATGCACTTTTCTTTAAATTATTACTTTAATTTACTAAAAGTTTAAACTGAAAGATACCTCAGGGAGTCTGGGTAAGGAGCATGCTTCTGAAAGTTTTTTTTTTCAAGTGCTGTAGTGATTAAAAGCGCAAAATAAAAGATTAGAAATTTCAAAAAACAATTTTTATTCTATTTCCTTCTAACAAAAATAACTGTTAATTCTGTTGAA